>VZTF01002075.1:1484403-1529133 GCA_013397755.1 Cnemophilus loriae
GGGGGGGGGGGGGAGGAAGGGAGAGGCATGAGAAGACTGTCAGAAAGAGCAGAGCCCGTAAAACTTTTGGGGTGGGCTGCAGCATCTGCTTTGGTTGCTAAATCCTATAAAGTTTCACCCCAATGTTGTTTTTGACAGAACTGTAACTCCTTTTCAAAACCACCCTTGGACATTTTATCAGCTGTAATAAGCACATGGACGGGTTGAAGAAGTGATAGCTACATCCTAAATATAAACAGCACTCTCCACGGGAATAAAGTTTGAAGGAATAACACTTCCCCAGGAGATGGTGATAGTGTGTTGCAGATGTCTTTAAAAACAGAGTGTAAAGCAGTCAGGGAGACGGAAATTGACTAGAATAGTTTTTCAGCAAGACGCTGAACTTGAATATCTCAAAGGACAGAGATGCCCCAAGTTTCTTTATCCCTTGTGGTTAAAAAAATTATTTCTCATATCTGATGGGAATCTGTGTTGGGACTTGTGTCTGCTGTCTTCTGTTCCATCACAGTGCACCTTGGAGAAGAGTGGTTCCATCCTCTCTAAAGCCACTTACTAGGCAGTTGAAGATGGGAACTCCCTTTAATCACCCCAATTCTCTCTGTCTACTCTTACTTGTTTCCTAACACTGTTTCATGTTTTATATTGCTTCCAGAGACCAGATCTGGGGTTAGGAAGCAGCATTAAATGTAGGTTTGCCCCACAAGCTGTATCCCAGTGAGGAGCATGGGGAGTGCCAGAAGTGGAAGGAGAGCTTGTGGGAGGAAGGGTGTCATAGGGAAAGTGTGGTGACTCCTGTTTTAGACCTTTGGATTGATCAGCATAAACATTTCCTATGGCTTGGAATTGAATGGCACTTAATCTTGATAGTAAAAGTCTGGAAACTCGTGTTAGTGATCACTGCTGGAAGGAGTCAGATTTTATGCTTTATAAAACGTTCTTAATAAATGCAGTACAGTCGTGTCTCATAGCCATCCTTTCTGTAGAGAGGGTTTCTTTTCCCCGGTGTGGATGTTTTTCAGGAAGTGTGCATGATGGAGGGCCAGCTGTATAATAGTGTACCAGCAGAAATGGTTTACTCACTGACTACAATGGCTCAGTGTGGTTTTTGATCCTTTTTTTTAACTGTTTCTCGGCAGCTGCAGGAGGTGGTCCTGTGGAGAGGGCATGGGCTTGTGCAGCAGATACGGGGAACTCTGCTCCTCTTGTTTGCTGACTGGTAACTGTTTGTGAGAGAGGGTGAAGGTAAAGGGGTACTTTCTAGAAACAGAAGTCATCTGACTCTTGCACCATGGTTCAGAGTTCAGCTCCTATTCAATTGGCTGAAAGAGTCTACTTAAAAAAAAAAGAAGATGAAAACTTGAGTGGCACTGCTGCTGACATGCAAACCAATTCTCTTTTGGTTTTATATGAAAATGGGACTTCTGTGAGTCTAATTTCTCAATCTGACTATTCCATTATATGTTTAAATTGAACGAGGCTATAAACACCTGCAAGAAAATGTTTTAATTGTTATATCAACAAGATAAGCATGTATGGAGGGCTTTTTAAATGGCATAAAGGACTGTGTTTGGTAGTGTCTGCCTTTGTGAAAGCCAGGTGCATCTGGACAGAGGCGTGCCTTCCGTCAGTCTCAGAGCCTTTGTTGCCACAGCAAAGCTATACACCACCCTTCCCTCCACGGCATCTGTAGGGTTAAAAAGGGACAGGTGCGATGTAGAGTCCTTGTCAGCTACGTGTAGGTGCAGCTGCATTTGTCACCTCTAACAGTCATCCCCAACTCACCCCCTCTAAAGCTCTCATCCCTCTAATTTCTTCTTTACTGCTGCCTCATTTTTGTGGGGCTTAGGTGAGTCAGGGGTTTTACAGGCAAGAAAGGGTGGGTTTCATCTGTCGATTAAACTCAACCATGGGAAGCAGGTTTTTCAAAGTCATAAACTAGAGTGTTGGCTCAGGCTGAGTCACAGTGTCTGAATCTTGGTGAAGTGCAGCCAAATCGTGCTGTTGATTAGGAACAACAGTCCTTGATCTATTTTGATCCATCCTGATAGCTTTCATAAGTACAGGCTGGGAAAACTGATGAGGGAAAAAAAAGGTTCAGTTCCTAGTCAGCAGCAAGATGCAGTGCACTGAGAGCTGGCTAACCTCTCTGCTTTGTGGACCTTCCAGATGAATTTGTAATAGCAAAGGAAGAATGGTTCTGGAAGTAGGTGTTGCCAGGTGAAACAGAAAACACATTTCTGTAAACACCACTGGTTGCATTTGATTTTATTTCTCAGAGTTAAAACTGGTGGTTTTTCTTTAACAATCCCTCATGTCTGGTCACCCTTGCATCATTTTTCCACATTACCTGTTGCCATAGTATTCCAGAAATGGTGCCAATGTGATTTGAGATGAGTGAAATCACACATTGCTGTGTGTTTACCTTTAAGTTGGACAACGAGAACATAATGGAAAACTGCACCAGATGTCTAAAACTAGCAGGGCTGAGAACTGTATTTGGGTGAATATATTCACATACACAGCTTTAGGTCTATCCTTTAGCTCCCTCATTTAATACTTCGGCCCCTTGCATGGTCAGTGGAGAGAGATGCCCCAGTTCAGGGCATGCATGATCTTCTTCATGCACGTTCTTCTTTGCCCTCAACCATACAGGAAGCATGAAACTAAGTATTAAATCACTGTTCTGTGCTGCTGCCAAATGACTAAAGCTTCTCTTCAACAAGTGACAGTCAGAATATATATGTGTATGCATGTGTTTTTCTTTTATCTTCCAGATACCTTGTTGAACTGCAGCCCCAAATGCAAGCAGAAGGATTGTTTTCTATTGCCCGTGTGACCCATACTAATACTGCAAGATGAGGAGTTGTAGTAAATGAAGGCTTACAACTATTTACATGTTGAATAGTTCTGGTGGCAGCCAGTGAATTACTAATAAGGAAAAACTTCAAAATGGGTACATCCTCTACAGATCCCTTTTAGAGAAGTTAATTCCTCTGTCTGTTTCATTGCACTTATTCACCTCCTGACCTGCAAGGCAGAAAAGCTCTCTCCTGAGTCACTGAGCCGTAGGATGGGTTTTCCCCTTTTCAGCTGGTTGTGTAGACAGCATGCTTCCCCAAATCCTTTCATCCTTATTCCTGTAGTTCCCATTCTTGTAGCTGGAAGTGGAGGAAGCCTCAGTGAGCTGTGCTGAGCTGCAGAGAAATGCTCCACTGTATTCCTCAGAGGCTGCTGGCTTGGAAGATGCCCTTTTCACTGCTCTGCATGCCCTGCTCTTTACTTCATGTCAAGGAGCTCAGTGCAACAAGCGCTCAAGTCCCTCAACAAGCCTGGCCACAGGAAAAAGGGACTCTACCTTAGACTGCAGGTGTTGAAATTGGCTTCCCCAGGCTGCAGCCAGGACATTTGGTTCAGAGTTGTTTCCTACAGAGTTCAGTGGAAGGTGGCACTCTCTGGGGCTGGCCACTTTGGTTGGTGACTCCAGCCCCTGCCCAGGAGACCTCGAGAAGTGTTCAGCATAGGGAGGACCTCCCTGGATGTATTCAGAAGGAGACCTGGGGCCATCTGAATCTCTGCTTGGTCAGCTGAAAAGGAAAGGCATAGCTGGAGCAGAGTAAAAGAGAAATGCATCCACCTTCTGCTCCAGCACAGCAGACTCAGAGTCTGTCAGAAACCCTGGTGGAGACCAGTGCCCTTCCTCTACTTTGGATCCCAAACAAGGCTACCACCAATTTTTTTTAATAATTTTTTTTTAGCTGAAAGTAGTTGAAGTAGCTACATAAATCCCACAGACCTGGTGGAATGGCTGTGGAGTCTTGTCTAAGCAAAACAAGCAGGAGAAATATTACCTCATCAACAAAGTACTAAGGATATGTTTTGAATCCATACATCATGAGCTAATTACCAGATGGGCTGAGTACTGTAAAAGAAACAGCTCAGATAGATAAACATCTGACAGATAAAAAAGGATGATTCAAAAAGCCATCTGAAAATGCATTTTGTCTCCTTGCTTACAAATAACCTTCAGTCATTTTGTTTTGCCATGATGTACTTTCAGCTCTGCTAGATTTCCTCCGTTCTTTCATTGTGTCTTTTATTAGGGTGAGAGTACAACTGTGCCATTTCAAAGGTCAACCTTTGGTGTCTCCCAGTGCCTTGTGCTAGTGCAGGAGTGGGAGCCTGCCTGTGCAAGAGAGAGCTTGAGGCTGGACTTGAGCTGGAACCACTGGGGAGGAAGCAGGACTGGCTGGCATTGGGATCTCTACATCAGAGCCCTGGCAGCTGTGAACTTGTGCAGATTTTTAGGGGACAGGGAGGGGGATCTGTGATGTGGCACACTTGAGACCTGATGACAAGGGATGCAGCCCAGCAGTAAAAGCCATGTTGGTCGCAGTAGGCATGAGGAGGAGAGCGAGCAGAGTCCAACCATGCAAAAATGATGATTTTTATCCTCTAGGGGCCCTATTGAAACAATCTAAAGTGATATACTTTGCTTATTTATCCATCAGAGGAATTGGTAGATAGAAACATTTCTTGAGTTTTTTTCTTGTCTAACTATTTGTTCCTTTATCTATTTTCTTTTTTTTTTCCTTTCCCTTTAAATAACAAGACCACAAGCAGCTGCTCATCTCTAAAGCCATCAGCTGTAAGCACCACGTTTCTTCTCAACTGATGGTGAGCTATGGAATAAGAATAAAAAAAATTGGGATCTTTTGCGGATCCCACTTGCCTTTTTGCAGGCCAGGCAACATGGTGTTGTATCAAGCTTGGAGTATTTGGAGTTCATCCTTTTTGAGGAAGAATATTTTGAACCTTTAAAAGATAACTTTAGAAGGCTTTCTGTGAAGAGGAGAAAGGTACAGTTCAATTTTTGTCCAGACTTTTCATGTGTTTCCTTTTGATATGCAATGAACTTTACAACTGGCCTTCTCTTTTCTCTCTCTGATCCACCCATGCCTCCCTCCCTCCTGTCCCCAGCATTGTTTAAAACAAGGAAAATTTTATAGCTGGACGAATATCTAGTTAATACACTGCCTTGACCTCCAAAGTTTAGACTCTACAAGGTATTTAAAGATGTCAGCTGAAAGGGTTCATAAATATTTTAACTGCATTACCTCACTCTTGCTGCCACAACATTAAAAATGTGCTTTCCCTGAATGTTTGCTACGGAAGTCTGACGGTCACGTCTGTGTCTGCTGGCAGCTCCCTCTTCCGCCCCAGCGCAGGGGCAGCAGCTTGAAATATTAATGAGAGCTAATACAGCAAAACTGTGCTCTTGAAAAACAGAGAGACACACACATACATGCACAGATGCACGCTGTCCATACATGTGTGTGTTTGATGTACTTGAGCGTGCAAGGCAAGATGCTGAAACTGCAGAGCAGGCATTAGCTGGTGTCCAGCGATGCAGCACATCCAGCACAGCTGGGCTGCCTCAGGCCCTATGGAGGTGTCAGATTCCTCACAGTAAGACCAGATTCCCTCTGAAAAATGATAGCACTTCATGAAAGCCTTTGAAGGAGGTTTGGGTTGGAACCACAGCACCGAGAGCTTTACACTAGAAGGGGATCCTCATACGTTCGTTTGTGGTCCCCCGCACCAAGGAAATGATTGTGCGTGATCTTGCTAGTGAGGAGAGGCAGGGAGAGATGGTCACAATACATCTGAGCACTGTGTGTGATGTGTGTCCCTCTAGATAACCAATCCTGGTTTGGACTTATGATCTGGTGAGTCCAGAGCCTGGGCTGGGACAGGGTTAGTATATTCATTTTGTGCATTTTGTTAAGCCTATCAGTAATTTCTGCATATTGAGAGGAGACAAAGGTAGTTTCCTTCTCCAGTTACTGTTGAGAGAGGAAAGTCTGCAGTTTCCCTGGTCATCAGTCATTCTCCAACTAGTTTTCTTCATAGCAGAAGATGGTTTTCATTAGATTTCTGCTTTATTAACAGTTCTAAATAGCAGTCAGTGGAACTGGCCTTGGGAGGGGCCTGTCAGGCCAGGAGAGGCCAGGAGAGGCCAGAAGAGATGTTTGGTGGTCCCTTGCATGGCTTTCTACTTGTGCAGTACATTCCTCAGACAAATCTTGAAGCTATGGTGTGAATGATTTCTCATACCATGAACTTTATCAACTTGAAACACAGGATTGAAGGAGTTCTTTCAACCATAGAAGTCTCACGGAATGATTCTGAATACTTAATTCTTCTCCAGCTCTTTTTCTGCTTTCCTAAGTGTCCACCTTAACTCTCAATGTAACCTAAAAAAACCTGTAGCCCTTCAGTACAGTGGGTCAGGGTTGTACCACACTTGTAGGTCCTGCTCCCTTGGCCCCTAAACAGGGAATTTGCCTTTCCTGTTGCATGCTCACAGGTTGCTTTTCTCTTGCTTTCCCCAAGCTTTTAATAAAGCATTAGATTTCCTCTGGTTTCCTTCCTCTCAAGAAGGAAGCGACAAAACCTGATCTAAAATAGGCCATATGCACCCAGAGTAGAAACCCTGTTTAAATATCACACAGTGCCAGGCAGAGCAGCAGCAGTTTTATCTATTTATTTATTTATTTATCTATTTGTGTTAATTACCCAGGGATTAGCCAGTTTACCAAATCAGGGAAAACTGTGAAAGCTTTGATTACACAAACAGTACAAGCTGAACCTTTTGCCTAGTCACACAGGCAAGTGAGATTTCTGGGATGCCTGGTGGTACAGCTGGGGTGTGCTGTCAAAGCACTTGTCCTTGCTCTGACTTACAAACTCACATCACTGCCTGCGTAAGCACATGCAGGTTTCTAAATAGAGCCAAGGAAAACAAACTGCAGCTGAAATCTGCTTCTCCTCCTGCTTTATGGAGTTATGCCTGGACTATTGATGGGCAGAACAAGAGAGCTAATGCCTCCATAGACTGGGCAATCACACCAGCAGCTTACTCGGCACCTCTGACAGGATCTTAAAATCGTGACATAATTCAGATTGTAAGGGACATCAGGAGGCTTCAGATCAAACCTACAATCCAAAGCATGGCCACTTACAACAGGTTGCTCAGGGTTTGCCCAGCCAAGTTTTGGAAATCTCCAAGGCTGAGGATCTCACAGCTTCTCTGGGCACTTGCTCCAGTGTTTGACTGCCCTCATGGTAAAAGTAAGTTTCCTTTTATTTAATCAGATCTATCATGCAGCTCTGCAGAGGTTGGCTCCACCTTTTCTGTACCTCACCATCAGGCAGCTGTAGATACCAATAAGCTCTCCCATGGGACTCCTCTGTTTTAAGGCTGAACAAGCCCAGCTCCTGCAGCCTCTCCTTGCATGTCATGCTCTCAGCTGCCTGCTCAGTCCAGTATGTCAGTATCCTTCTTGCACTGGAGTCCCCAAAGCTGCATGCAGTTCTCCAGATGTGGTCTCAAGTGCTGAATAGAGGGGACTAATACATTTCCTTAACTTTCAGCCGTGATCCTGTAAGTACAGCTCAGTGTGCTGTTGGTTTCCTTTGCCTCAAGGGCACACTGCAATTCCCACCCCTGGTCTTGGCTCTTTTTACGCTAAAGCTCTTCCCAACCCATCTACCTAGTCCGAATTGCAGTAAGGGTTAGTCTGCCTCAGAGGCAGGACTTTGCTGTATTTGCCTGAGTTCATGAAATACCTGGCAGATAATTTCTCCAGCACCTTGAGATCTGCCTTTCAAGGAAGTCCTGCCCCCGCTGCTGCAAGTCCCCAGCTCATGTCCCAGGAGAGCAGCTGACACACTTGCATTAGCACAAACCTTCCCAGACCCAGGTTTGCTGAAGTCTGCACACTGCCGAAAGGGCGCTCTGTCGTGTCCTCCAGGATGTTCATAAAGATGTTAGATGGTACTGGTCCCAGTACTGACCACCTAAATGCCCCTGCAAACTGGCTCAAAGTTCAACTTTATCTGGACAGCTGGGCTCAAAGGATGGTCTGGTGCACTCCTCACCTGTTGCAGGTAGCTACCCAGTCCAGATCAGTGATCTGACTATAGGCTGTTTTAAAAATAAATAAATTAAAAAACCCAACAGAAGAATCCTTTTATTTTCAAAGTTCGATCAATCCACGAAAGAAAGAGCAGCACATTTTTGCAAAGCCCAAATAACTGTACAGCTCGTTCTGAAGACAGATTTTTCTCACCAGAAAGGAAGTGCCTGTTAAAGAGAAGGAACCAGGAAGGGAGCTGGGACCAAATGTGGCCAGCACGGTTCTGCTGGCTGGTACCTTTAGAAACACACAGCATCCTTCACACTTCTCCTTCCAGTGCTGGTCTCCTTAAAATCACTGAACACCCAGGTGAGGATCCATCTAACTATAAAGGACATTTTAGCATCCCTGAGTGCTATGTCAGGGCTGCCCTGTATATTTCAATTTTCATTCACAAGACCTATGGAAGAAATGGAGAAAAACTTTCCAGGGGGGAATGCTGCCTGGCTGTATGAGCAGCCAGCTTTTCACTTCAGAGGAAATCAGGTTGTCTTCCAGTGAGTTCCAGTCACCAAATTATTTTATTGTTACAATATCATGAAGCAATTTTTATTTTGTGCACGTCAAGGTGCTCAAAATGTTAGTTTTCACAGTATAGAATGGATGTGACAGCATTTGTCATGGAAGCACTCAGCAGAGTATGTTTCAACTTCATTTAGTTGTGCTGTTTTATGAAGTTCTGCAGCAAAATGTGCCAGCAAATTATGTTAGTTTCTTTCTGGTGATTAACTAATCATTCATATAATAAATAGCTGCTAACTACAAGAAAGAGATTTATTTGTCACAGAATTAGAAGAATGTCAAACTTTTCCCATTTCATGTAAAAAGGCAGAGGAAAAAATACTTCTAAAATGACTTTGCAACATGTGCTTTATTTTAAGTCATTACTGAATCAAAACTACAAGTATATCCTTTTAACATACCCTACCCACTCAATGATTTTTTTTTCTCATTTTTTTTTTCAACATGGAAAGAAACCTACATTGCAATTGTAAATTTTCATGCTGCAATGTTCTCTAATGAGCCATTTGTTTCACTAATAATAGCAATTTAAAAAAAGGGGCATTTTTCAAGCTCATATGTATGTCTATACTTGGGAACTTAAAAAAAAAAACCCGTCTCGGATGTAAAAATGTGACTTGGAATATGTAAACATTTTCGTATACCTGAAACACTGGAAGAAGAATATCAGCTAACAGCAAAACAACAGTTGCCTTAAATCATCGAAATGGGAAAAAGCATGTCATGGGGAGCAGAGAGAAGCACACACTACTCAGTCTTTAAAGGGTTATAAGAAATGAAGTAGCTCATTAGGTCATCAATTTCACTTTCTTTTCTCATCCAATGGAAAGAAGTAATTCTGAAGAGAATGGCCCAGCAGAACACCTCATAATTCACCATAATTATTCTAGCCATTAGTTAACCTTGACGAAGTGTCAAGTTTCAGTTGCTTTTTCTTTTTCCTGAGAAAAGTCATTGATGTTTGGTGGAAATGTCTCCTGTGACTGTACAAATAAAATAAGGCATTTCAAGAGATTGTTACGTGTTTTCTTTTTGCTGACAGAGGCTTGTCCACAGTGTCCTTTGTACAAGAAAACCTCTGGTTTTCTACAAATGGCTAGAACATCTCCAGTTCCCAGTGTGGCCCTGGGTGTTGGGTGTCCTGAAGGCTCGTCAGAGTCCCATTACTGTAGCTTGAAAGTCAGTGATGTACAACAGAATATTGCACAATCCAAACTGTGTGGCTCCAGAAAGGATTAAGAAGGTACACTGGAGTCATCTGTGGGTTCATTCCTTTCGTTTCTCTCTAAGTTGTAATGGTCATCTGGAAAATTAAATTAGCCAGACAAAGATGCAAACTTTTTGCTGATTAAATTACAAAGCAGTCCCCAGATTGTAGAGGAGTGGCACATGAAAAACAACAAATCATTCAACCTTCTTCACTGTTGATCCTTAATTTGAAAGGCAGCATGGATTCCTAAGGCCATAGCTTCCAGGATTCCTTCAGTGAAAAATCATTGCTACCCAACTATAAAAGGCTTAGCTCTTAAGAGAATATTGTGCTTTTTTTCCTTTTTCCTTTAAAATTCAGATTAAACCAACTTGATTTGCAGTGTGATGCCAAAGAGATCAATTAGTTTTTTCCCTAGTCCACTTGATCATAGTCTCTGGTGAGCGATACAGGAATATTAGCTTGGCGTACAGGTCTTCTTCTAGTTCCAGTTCTCCAGTCTCTCGCACTAGGAAAATGTCAGTACACAGCTTCAGGATTCGGTCTACATTGGGCAGCTCCTCAAACATGATGGAGTGAGAGATCCCACTGAAAAATTCACGGACGAACTTCCCTATCACCAGGACAACCGAGGCATATAGTCCCATAATGCTGAAAAGAAAGAAAGGAAGAGTTCAAATCTTGCCTTGTAAAAGGGCAGCCAAGTGTGAGGAAGCTCATCTACATGGCTAACTGTAGTCTGTCAGCTGGGTAAACATTAATTTCTAACTAGGATCTTGTTTCTGCTATGCTGCAGGATGAAGGAAAATAAGATCTCTTTGAACACCTCACAAATCTGGAATCATTAATAGCTGAGGCTGCTGACTTAAATTGTTTAACCCCACTTGCTGAGGGTCACATGTCCTGCCTGCTACAGCTTGGAAATCACTACGGGAAATCTGACAGCAGCTGGCTGCTAAAGGCAAATAATCTGTCAGGTTTCATATCTAATATTTTTTATTAAGGTATATGTAACTGGTGACAAACTAACATTTACCTGTCCCCCCGATAATCCTTCTATGGGTACTTCTCCAAAATCCTACCAGAAGGGTGTATCTCCTGGGAATGCTTAGTCTCCTGCCTTCCTCTGCCTGTGGAGATGTATTTCATAATTGTTTCACACCCAGGGTCCTGGCTACAAAATTGAGAAGGTCACCAAAACCAGGCAGAGTTTGGGCAGAACTTGACCTGCAGCTAAACTAACATATTTTGAATTATTTTTCTTCAGTAGGAAATTGGTGTGAAGGGTGCTTCTGTTTTTATTCCCACCGGAGAGCAGTTATCAGGGGTAATACTAACCTTGCAAATATTAATTCTTCTATAGATAATATTAATAGACATGGATTTGAATATCTCACAAAATCCATTTTCAAAATGTTGTAATGTTCAAACACTACAACAATGAAAAAGAAATAACCCCCCAAATCAGCAAATAAAGTCACCTCTACTTTTATCTTATGTACTTTATTTAATTTTATGTAAAGATTTCTTCTTACCCATAACCAGCCAAGAATCCAAGGCTCGGGGGACTGACTTTATCACTGAATATGAAGAGTTCAAGACTCTCTTGAGGTGTTTTTTGTCTTTTTCCAAGCTGATTCAAAACCCACCACTCACGAACTCCCTCTTCAGATATGTTTTTGACAAGGGAAACTGTAATATTTTCCCACTTGCAGTCTATTGCAAAAAAGAAGTGTTAATATATATACGCTAAGAATTGCAAAAATCAAACATTTTGAGACATTATAGAATGACTGAGCAATGCAGAAGCAAAATCCTCCTAAACTCCATTTTACATTATTTCTGTATACAAAAGTATAAAACCGAGACTTCTGGTTTTTTTCTTCTGCAAATCTCATCTGAATCTGCATTAAATAATCAAAATATTTCATATCACCTACATTCTCTTCTGTACAACTGTCACATAATTTTGGTATTTTCAGGCCAAAATATCAATAGCCCTCATCACGTCTGCATTTCAGGCCTAGAGAAACACGTTTAACCTGGAGGGATAGCAGTCAGCTTCTATATCTCAAATTGAAACTCTCACCGTAAACCATTTATGTCTGATAAAGAAGGTATTATTCTCTTGTATCAAAAAAAGGATGCTATCCTGTTTTATGTGTGCTGATCACACAGACAGGAGATGAACTCTGGTCCTCCTGTGTGTACATCAGCAGTGTATACATTAAAGCCCTTCCGAAGAATCTCAGCTTAGGGCCCTGACCAATGACAGTGAAGCACTCATAACTTATTGCTACTCACAGAGCTTGGTTCAGCCTCAAGAATTGTTTTTCCCAATGAATCTAGTCACTGAACCTTGACGGAAACATACTACGTAGCACTACTACTATTACACCCGAGCTCCAAATTTAGCCTCTGTTAAGAAAATCGCTCTTAGATAAAGACTTGTTCCTGCTCTTCCAACCCTACAGGTTTTTCACACATGGGTGCACATATTCTGTATGTCTGTGAGTACACGTATGGTTTCTGATTGAGTAATAGCACTCTGGAATTCAATTTGTCTGAAGTCGGTTCTTTTTAGCCAATAAGGAAGGAATAGCTTAAAAAAAAAAATGCAGTGTCATTATTTAAGCTGAAGAGCTGCATTTGAAGACATGCAACACTACTGACTGTTCACAGTAAGGTAGCAGGGAGATGTGGAGAAGTGAAACTTGTGATCACTTACACATAAAACAAAGGAAAACAGTTCCTAAAGCAGACTTGAAGGAAAGGAGATGGACTTCATCCTTAAGAGTCCTTCCTGTTAAATCCAAAGCTAAAAAATGGAGATGCATTTTCTGCCTTATACTGTATTACCTTATCTCTCCTCAAGCCTGCAGACACCAAGCAGAAACCATTTTGAGTGCATTTCAGACTGAGGTGCCCCATAACAACAGTGAATGTGCAAGTGTGAGTGCTGCCTTGCACTTCTTTAAACCGCACTCGGTTTTCCATGGTCTGGAGACGTACCTCTCAAAAGCTGTTTTATGGGTTTTGCCAGAGAATCACTAGGAGCCTTGATGTAGTATGGGTACACTTCCTCTAATGTTCTGGAAAAATATGAGAAATCAAATATTTCATATTTTTATACCTCTAAAATAATTTAGAAATACCTAACAGTGCTATACACAGTTCCCAGTAATTCTTGGCTTAAGTTATGACACTATAGTGTTCAGATGTCACATCTGGAAATTAGCTGGATTTTTCAGCTATGTTTTGTCAGAACTTCAGCAGATAGTTCCATCCATGATGTCACCACTCACACACCATGAATTACACATACCTGGGGCATGTGTGTTTGCAAGGAATGTAGACTTTATATTTTTGTTTTGCTTTTTAAAAAAGCTGCTTTTATAGTCAGCTATAAAGTATATAATAAAGGCAGTACATCCCCAGTAGTAAACAAGCTAGAAAAATACGTGGTGAGCACAGCGATTACTTCAGAATTGCAAGGTGTTTCGATAATAACACCTGAAAAGAGTGAGAATTTTTGCCAGAATTTTTCATTGGGAAATATTTTCACAGTTTTTAGGATTTCAAACTTAGAAATAAAGATGTTTGTAAAAGTTCTTCCACTGGACTCAAAATCAAATCATCTTAAGTGGGAATAAATTACCAGTATCTAGAGGGGAACACATTTCCTTAAAAGCAAAGACACTGTCCTAACATTTTCCTCAAATGACTGAAAAATTCCAGTGAAGAAGAGCTCTCAGAGAAGTCCTGTGACACTTTGCTACATTGCATACACCAGGCTGAGGAAGAAAAAGGGTGGCCAACTGAAAATCCCTTCTGATCACTCCAGCATGTCCAAGAAAAGGTAAGTACTCAGCAGCTAAACTGTCTCAGCAGAGGTGGTGGCAGAAAGCTCCCTGCTGAAGTATCTGAATGGCTAATAGCTATCACAACCATTTTTCCCTTATGACCAAGTAAAAAAACCTTAAATCTACAAAAATACTGCAAGACAGGCAAATGCAGCTGTATTGTCTATGTTACTGCTTGCCTCCTGCAAAGAGAGAATTATGAATGAATTACTTCTTCCCACCAATGAGAAAAATCTACCCACTGTGGCCCTACATCACCTTGGGAAATATTGCTGTATCTCCACACAGCAGAAAAGAGACATCAAGTATTTTTTAAGTGCAATGATCACATGTGCAATAACAGTCTGTTTGGATGTACAAGTGTGTATGGGTGCAGAAAAACAGCTGTGCACAGAAAAGGCAAATCTAATTTCTACCTACTAACAGGTAAGAACTCTCAGAGTTTTCACAATCCCAGCTGGTCTCAGCTTAAACTTTTCAACTCTAGTGGCCACAAATCAGATCAACTGGCCTTCAGGGACGATGTGTTGGCTTAGCAGTACTTAAAAACTACTGCTGTAAAGTAATCCCCAGTGAGAAGGTGGAAGAGGAAGAGCCAGACTCTCTTCAAATCTAAAAGGAGGCACCACTGCTGTTAATGCTGTAAGGCTATATCTGTAGAATAATGTTTGATATCCATATGAAGAGCATGCCTTGTGAATTTCCATCACAGGAAAAGATCTGATGTCAGAAACGACTGCAGATGTTACCCTTTGACCACAGTGATTTAACACTTCCTTGCCAATCTAGTACTATTCAAGAGTAACAATGTGAAATACAGTCTGGATGGTTATTTAGAACAAAAAAATCCTAAATACAGATCAAGTTGAACTGATGTAACTCAAAGGTGAGTTGAACTGTGAATATAGTGAACTTGTGCTTATCCAATAAATCAAAGAAAAGTTACTAATAGCTTCACCATGCTTGTTGTTGATGATCCAGTGTTCATGGTCCTCTCAGCCTACACTTATAATAGGAAACAAGTTTTCACCTTTAATATTACTATTACTTGGCTTCAATGCTGTTGGCATGTGTCATTAGAGGGGGATAAATGGGCGGACAAATGAAACATTTGCACAAGCTTGACCACCTTAGGAAAGCAGGCTTCAAAGGGGAAAGTTTACATATAAATAGAAAAAGAAAATAACTTACACCTTTTCCGGTTCACGTCCAGCCATCATTTTAGCAATATCTCTTCTGGTATGGTTTTTTAGTGTAAAGGTAAGTTTATCTGATGCTATTTCAGCTTTGGCACCAAGGGAGAGATTTCTGTTGTAAGTAAAAGGGAAAACACATTGACAACCTACAATGAGAGCATAACCTAAGCTGGGTGAGGCAGCTCCTGGGCTGCTGGGGGCTGCAGAGAAACACCTCTGGCAGATGATGGGCAAAGGCAGAAAACATGTACGCTGCCTCAGTGACACAACAGGCCCACCTTACTGCTGCTTGTGGCCTCCTGGCCTAGATGAAAGGCAGCAGTTAAGTAAAAGGTCACTGTGGTAAGTCTATAACATTTTCAGTCATTCACGGTCACAGTGTAATCCACAAGGTATAATTTGAGGGTGAAAAAGGTCTCTTTCCACTAGTGTATGAATGCTTGTAGCTATGAAAGCATATGGGCAAACTGAGTAGCTGTACAAAAAATTAATATAAGGCTCAGAAATGATGGAGTGATGTAATTCACTAGCTAATAGTCTGTGCTTCCAGGAAAATAAGGGGAGGGAGGGTGTCAAATAAAGTTGAATTAAGTATGTGGATTCATAACAAGCCTATTTCTGACTGTGGAAGAACCGACCCAGCATGTTCAGAGCTCCCACAGTGATTCAGCTGACCTGCTTCTTGTGCACTGTCGTTTCTTACAACAATCCAGCTTCTACTTCCAAGGAAACATGTAAATAAGGCGGCTTCAAAGGAACTTAATTTGCATGGAGTGATGACTTAACTCCAATGTAATCCAGCAATCTACAGGAATCCCATCTGTCAGACAGTAGCCAGCAAATGACCTTGATGACTGGGTGTGCTCTAGCCTTTGTGGAACAACTTTATATTCTAAGCTGTCTCTTTCAAAAACTTCATTGTAAAGTTAGTTCACTGGGGCCAAAGAAATCTCACGTGAGCAGACGAAGGTCTCAACAAAATGGATCTGTGCCATTGTTATGGTCCTTGCACATAAAAATAGTTTGTGTCAGTTCCAGACTCCTTTAATAAGAGGACCAAGAACTTCTGTTTGTATTTCCTCATAGGTTTTCTGTCTTAACTAGGTCTAAGTATTCACTTTCATAAATGCTAGCAAGGTTGTTGTTAAGGGCAGTTCACTCGAACATCTCCATCTAAAACTGGCTGGAATTTTCTTACTTTTTCTTCTTTCCCATCAAGTCCTTTTGAAAATTCCACATGGACATTTTAGATAATCTACTTGGTAGTGGCTCCACTTCTTTATTTTTTGAGAACTGCAGGCAACAAATGTTTTCGTGGGTAACAAAAGTGACTTCTCTCTGTCTCTCTCCCTCCTACTCTCAGTTTTTTGCTCTGCCATACAATAGAATTTGCTAAAAAACTAAACGAAAAATGCAGCATGGAACTATTCTACTGAGCTAATGCTTGGCAAATGATCCATCCACCTCATAACAGCTTTGTTTAATTACCTCTGAATGGTCCATGAAAGAACTACAGTGAAATCAGCATCAAAGTCTAGAAGTCCCTGTATCATTTTCTTTCTACTAGGAGGGCTGATGGTCCATAAAGAGTTTGAATTTCCCTCTAGATCTGCTCGAGTTATATCTTCTCTTGCATAGCCCTCTAGAAACTGCAAAGCAGCCTGTAAGTGCAGAAGAGGAAGAGAAAATTTCAGTGTAGTGATATTCACTAGAAACAGAGCCACATTTCCTTGTCAGACAGATTTGTAAATGTTTGATTAATTGTAAATGCAGTGGTGTGCACTGATTGTTTTCCTCAGGTACCAACTGGGGCTTGAGATAGGAAGGGGAATCAACAAAGTATAGCCAAACTAAAAAGGCAAAACAAAAATGGTGTCATTGTTTGGTGGCCATGTTGGCCAAAGTGAGTCTGAAAGTTCATGAAGTAAACTCTGTAGAGTCTATTTAAACTCGAGTTAAAATTTTACTCTGTCTTTTGTTAAGTATCTTTCTGCATAGAAAAGTGTCTGCAAAGGATAAAGCAACTTTAACCTTGTAACTTCCAAAAGGATCTAGGTTACAATATTAGTGCTGTTATATGTGGGCTATTTGGAAGGATCTAATATCAAATTCTAATATCAAGTTCTTGAATGGGCTAGTAACAAGCACTTCTTTTAAAGTTATATCTGATCAAATGCCAGTTACATTAGCAATGCAACAGCTCCTACTAATTACTAGTCTTTTTCCTGTAGAAACTTGTGAAAACTGGGCATGTTGCTCCATGAAACACTGAGACTATGCTTAAATGGTTTTGTTTTGACATTTTAACGTCAAAACATTTCTAGGCTACGCATACTTTCTTTTCATACCATTACTCCTCACTGGGAGGTGAAAGATGTGTGTGCTCTAGGAAGGAGCATGGGGCTTAAAAAAGTGCATAAGACACTGTTGTGTCCCCACAGCATGTTTTTTTTGGCAGTACACACACAGCATTACATCTCCTGAAGGTTTGTGTCATTTAGAGGGGAGGGTTTTATTCAGACAACAGGACAACTAGGGCTTCTGCCTTCCAAGATTTTGTGCAAAGATGTCTGCATTAATGGTAGCTTGTCTCCCCATAACCCAGCCCTGTCCTGACAAATGACGTGTCTGAACCTTTATTCATGCAAATCCTCTTTATAGAAATATCTTCCAATTGATGACAGCACTAATGACCACTACACAAACAAAACTCACAAAAGGCCTCCATGGAAACATGCACACATTTTTCAGTAATGAGGTATTCTACTTTTCACTTACAGTGTTACCCCTATAGCTTTTCAGAAATTCATTGAACTCATTCGGATCCAAACTTTTGAGCTGATTCTGCTGAGCACTCATTGTAAAAATAGGCTGGGAAACAAAAGAACACATGCTTATCACATTTGCTTCACATTGGCTACTACATGCACAATACAGCATCCTGTGCATCACAGTCCAAGACAGTTATGGCACTCAATTCAACAAGACAAGGATATAATCTCATTCCACTGAGACGCAAGCTACTCACAATTATCTTATATCTACCATGTGGACCTGTAGGATAATTGATTCAGTTTCCACTTCCGGTAGATTAAGGTTTTAACTTGGAAATGAAGATAACATTTTACATCAGTGATAAACTAACATGTTTTTAAACCCAAAAGGGGTCATTTGTGGAAGTTTGCCAGGTACCTTGCATAAAGCAGGAGAGTTCAAATCAGTGATAGGAAGAAGAAATAGCACAAGGAAATATAGTGCAAAAAACAGAGTTTGCTTTTAGTGTTTCTTGTTTTTTACCTGATAACCTCCTAGAGTTATTGTGATTGATACATCTAGAGGCTTGTTGGTGATGCCTGCAACAGATTTGATTAAAGACATGAAGAGCAGTGGGAACCAGACAATACAAATCAGCAAGACGATAATCATGCCACCCATTCCATACTTCACAACTTTCTTTTTCTTCTGGCCTCTTGGTTGGGGATATCTCTGCAAAAGCAAACAGCAATATGATAATGTCTTTTCCATCAGAGGTACGCTTCATATGATTTGATGGGTGAATATATAATGATCTTAAGGCTTCCCATCTCTTGTGGTGATTTGCTACCCCATGTCAGGCCTGCTATGTTGAGATTTTTTTTAGCCAAATCTGCACAGACACCCGATTTCCGATGACAACAGAGAAAAGTGACAAATGAACCCAAATCAAGTGCGTGTCCAGTATGAAAAATATTGTAAACCTCTGTGATTTTGATTCTTCACAACCATAAAGAAGGAAGAAATTAGGCAGGATAATTGGATTTTTTTTTGTCTAAGTGCAAGCATGAACTCACAAGAAGAAAATATAAAATAATAGCAGAAACAGTGATACAACAATTTGCTCCAAAAACTGCTATTGTGAAGGACCCACTTTCTTGTATTAGCACTTCCAAAAAGTTTTATCTCAAAACTCCTTAAGGCAGACTTCCTCTCATAGATCTTGAAATGCTGCAAACTGTATATTGTGGGAGATGGGGGGAGCAGGAAAATTGTTTGCCAGCAACTGACATACACAATCAGTAAAATGTCTGATATTGCACTACCTCCACATTCATTTCACACCTCACTTACAGGGTTTCTCAGAGTTCACAGGCTTGATCCAATCTGTTTCTAGTGAATTCCACACCAACTCTAATTAACTAATGTTTAAAATTTCGTTGCTGTTTCTAAAATCCTGACACTGCTGATGTAACATCCTTCTCTTTCTTAGCTTCTGAGGACAAAAGTGACTGCTTTTCTTCTCCCTTCAAAGCAGATCACATGGCATGTCTGTTCTGCCTTGCCTGTAATTCCTGTCCTCTGTCATTTGCCTCGTGACTGAATACTCTTAATACTTTCACCATCCTGTAAAATGTCTTACTTTCACTGTAATTTATTTTGGTGTAATTCTCTCACAGGATTTAACTCCATAGTGTTTAGTAGCCTGTCCTCCATGCACTGCATACCGCATTGTGCAAAATAAAAAAGCACTGTATTGCACTGCACCTCCAACACACCAGGAATGTGGCTTTCAGGAAATTGTTCTTGCTTTGCAACGTGAATCCATATAGTGCTATGAGAACATTAAATTTGTAATACAATGCTATATTTAAAACCAATTATTTACTTTTCGAAAGCAGTGTATCAAGTCATTTGTCTCGTGCTACAGAATACAGTTTTCATTAAAATATCATATCAAGATCAGCAGGGGTATATTATTTGTCTGCAGGAGATTACTTCAGGCACCTTTAATGATGTTATAGCATCTCAGAGAGACTCTGGCAGTCCAAGTACTTAGCCATATCACTCCGTGAGAGAGAGAGAGAGAACCAAAGTACCTTGAACAACACTCAAAGTCACGACACAGTTATTTTGCTGAATGGCATTAGCACACACATGCCAGCTTAGACATGGAAATCTTCCCATGTCAGGCCTCTGCTACGCATAATGTGAGTTGTAGTGTAAAAAAATGCGGTGAGATGGAGTGTCAAAGTAGAGCTGGGTTATTACTTCTCTGACTCCTGAAGTTCTTCAGAACTCCTTCCATTCATGGCAGAAGTCAGAGTCATAGAGGAAAAGCCTATACGCAAGATTTGTGTGCACTTTAGCTCTGAGTTAATCCAAGGGACATACTTAGAAAGCAATTGCCATTAAGACAGGATTATAATAAAAGTAGAAATACGTCAGTAACACTTGAAAATAAATCCATTTCAATACAGATGTAGAATTTCTGACTGGTTTGGTCACTCTTAAAATAACGTTTAATTTCTTTTTCAAATTGGCAAAATAAGCAAACATGTGGTTGCAATCTTTATAGCAGTTATAAGGATTCCAGAATTTGCAAGTTTAATTTGAACTGAAGCTTAAATGATTTAAAGAGACTGAAATTTCAGTGAGACAAATGGTGGGTTTATCTGGCCTGCAGTTCAGTTCTGGATGTGCGGGGACTCTCCTGAGATAAAGGAGCCAGCTGAGTTCCCTCTGCAGTTACATGAACCCGGTGTCCCTGGGACCTACACTGAGGGGCATGAGCTCTTCCTTCTACTGACCTTTCTCCTCAGCTGCAGCTTCCCTGCTACTCCAGGTTACTCATTCAGTTGTGTGTGAGACTGTGTGAATACCAGGACTTCCAACCCCAGCCTTGAAACCCAGGCATGCAATTAAGCCAGCAGGCACATGCTTGAGGAGTTCACGTTAATGGTGGAAAAATCAGCTGGGCACAAATGAGAAGCCATTTGAAGTTTCACTCGTGGTGGCTGCCAACTAAAGTAAAGTACCCAACAGTCTGAATATTTCTGAACACAAGTGCCAGGCATATCTTCCAAAGAACTTTTTATGGTGGATTTCTCAATTATTTAGGGACTCATGATTATTTCTCTTCCCTTCTGCATGGGGGAGAGAAGGCCTGAATCACTCATATGGGATTTCCTTACTTTTTCTGACTCTCGCCAACACTTCAGGATGAATATATGAGCATAGATATCTTCCACACAGATCCAGCTGGAAAGACTGAGAGTGGTATCAGTCCAAACCCAGTCCATTACTGCTCTCAGCTCAGTCAAAAATGGAACTAGGCGGAACCTGAAGGGAGACCACAGCATGTAACTTGTCAGAAACAGAGGCATTGCATCAAACAAACACAGCAAGTGTATATATGACAAGAGAGAGAATTAAGACAACATTAAAAGAGCTTAATTGGGGATTTTGTAAACACAAATACAATCACATCCTCATGGTACTCTAGATCTCCTTGCCAGGCCATAAACATGCTTTTGCATCATTATGTCCAGTAATTGTGATCGAGCCACTGATGGAATAGTACAAGACTTTCCTGTATCCCTAAGTTCCTCTGACCTGGGAGTGGAGCACATGTTTTCCACAGGATGGTGGGAATTAATTTTATTCCTTCTTACACCAAGTGTTGCATGGCATCTTTGCAGTAGGTGGGCAGCCCTCAGCTGCATATGGAACTGGGCTTTGTGACTCAGGATTAAGCGGCAGAAGAAGGTGGAAATCAACAGGAAATTAACACGCATAGAGCAGCTGTTCAAAGTGCATCATCCCCTTTCCTAGTCCCACACTTTCCTGAGCAGCCATGTCTCAAGGAGAATTTCATGTGAGGAAAGCTTTCTTCTGTAACTTCTCCTTGGAATGCAAGAAGCCCATACTGCAAATACTGTGAAAAGGCTGAAGTTATTCCACATTTTCTGTGAAATACATATATGCTTCAAACTGGCTTAATCACAAGACCACTGTGACAGTGTAAGTGAAGGATATGCCTGTGGTCTGCCTGTGTAAAACCACCTTTTACTCTGAGGTGATGCTGTGCCTGTTCCTTGCCCCAACATGCCGAACTCCTGAAGAGTTTCAAATGTGCAACACCTCTCAAAGCAAACATTTCTTTTTGTGCTTATTTTTAAATTCTTATTTCTCAGGTGTGTTCTCTTTCACTCTGTTCCTTTCATCTGCTGAGGTAGAGCCTGTAGACCTGCTCCAAAGATCTCTTTGGGATTTGACACCTTACTACTTTTTAGGACTGCAGAATGAATAACATTACCTGTTTTCTAGCACAATGTGTAGCCCCTATTTCTGTTCACAAAGGTGATTTCTTAGAAGTGTTAAAAACGTCTGTTTCATAGGGGACTGAATGGCTGACTGGTATATCAGGCTTCTGGTTTCAGACTGGGAGATGGAATTCTATGAAGTTTGCCTTCCAGAAACAGATTTTTCTTTTTTCTCGTGGACTACACGGGACATATGGCATATACAGAGTGTGCTGTGCAAAATTTACTGTCTTATTTCCAGCAGCCTATGAAGAAAAGTCGTGAATAACCCCAGCATTTCACTGTAGCAGATCCTTATTATACAAAAGAAAGAAGAAAGGCAGTAAGTTCATGCTTACCCTTGAAATAAGAACAGGTTGACATAGTTATAACTTTTTGTGAGGAAGTTGCCAAGAACACGAGTTGGATATCCGCAGCGTATCTGATAAGCTGATAAGCCAAAATAAACACATTTCACAAAATACCAGAGCTGGGCAACTGTATTTTGGCTAAATTTCCTGTAAAGGAAAAGACAGATAAAGGAAAATTATGAGCTTTGTATCTGCGTATGACCAAATTAGCTTGAAATGTTTTTTTGCTTCTGTCAGTTTCCCCTTCCTGAGGTCCTGTGAAAAGCCCATTGTTGCTGACCCCATGGCAGGGTTAAAACAGTATTGGAAAGACACTGAATGAGAAAGTCTAAAACCAGCAGCCATTGCCACCTCAGGGTCACAGCAGAGAGACTGCGAATAGGCTCCCCAAAGAGTGAACGTTTTGGGCAGTGCCCTCTCCCTCTGGATGCTGAAGGTCCCTTGCTGCCCAACACAGACGGGTCTTCCTCAACCCCCATGATGGCACAGCCCTCTGTGAGCCCTGGGTAGGAGCTCAATCAAGGCAGCTTTAGTGGTTATTTGTGTTCATGGCAGCATCTCATACAGGAACTTAAGATGGAGTGACCTCTGAAAGTATTTTCCACCCTTCCCTGCTTGACTGAAGTCTTTATTCCAACAAATAGTTCAGAAACCTGAGTTTTGTGTATCTCTGCAGATGGAGATCCTACAACCTGTCTGAGGAACCCGCTCCAGTGTTCAACAACAGTCAAGAGTTTTCATCATAGCTAACTGGAATTTCTCTTTTTTTCCAACCTGTGCCCTCTTGTCCTGTCTGAAAAGAGATTAGCTTCTTCTCAATGCCCTATTAATAGGCAGCTGGAGACAGCTCTTCACTTTCTCTTCTCCAGACTGAACTAACTCTCAACCTCTCCTCACATGTTCCATTTCTGGTTGCTATTCAATAGCACAGTGCATCTGCACCAGATGCCTCATGATGGACAGGATTTGCCAGGCAGCTATAACCCAATATTTTCAATTAAATCCCACAGAAGTATTTTAATTAAGAAATTGGCAGGGGTTTCTAAGACTCAATCTGACTTAGAAGGAATAAAGGACTTTTCAGATGCAGATTTGAGATGAACAACTTGGTACAGATTTCCCAAAAACACAAAGTCAAAATTATTTTATTTCATAAAAATTCTCAATGTGCAGTAGATAAGAGATCCTTTCGAAAAATGACCTTTTTTTTTTCAAGTTTGGGCACAATTGCTACTGCACTGAGGAAAAATAAAACATTTATTTTTGAAAGAAAGTGAGACTTTTCAGTCTTCCTTTACACTATAAGCCTATTTCGTTTTTCCCAGTAAAATAACTTGACTGTTAATGAAGTGTAAGGTGCCCAGGTGACACACTCAATTTCCATGGACAGTCAGTGGGGTGAGGGGAATACTTCAAGGCAACTTAAAGCAGGAAGAGGGGAGTTAGCCAAACACTAGGGAGGGAACCTTAACACCTCTGCACTGCAGACTGCAGTGGTCACTGCCCTGAGCCATGAAATGAGAAATGTTAGATTTGGGAGTGAGCCTGACCAGGCATGTGACACAAAATTTCATGCAGTGGGTGACCACTTCCACATCACATCCAGAGCCAAGTGGCAGGAGCACGGGAGGAGAAACTTGCTCTTCAGAACAGACATGTATTTTAGACATTATTCAGTTTAAGGAGATTCAAATCCACAGTTCACACATTTCAGGAAAGTGCTAAGTTATAAGTTACTCTGAGGGAGACATTTTCTACTCGCTCTTCTAAAGCAGCATGCAGCAGTCTTGGGAGCAGGGAATTGGATCAGAGGCCAACATTGTCTCAGTTGAAGGCTCTAATCACTCAATTACAGGCAATTTCTCTTTCACCTGCTTGCATTTTGGCCTAAACTGAGAATATTTCTGTACATATATAACTAATTCTTTCTCAAACTTACATTGGCCACAGTTACTGCTGTGGAAATGCACTCCAACTTTCTGCTTAGAAATGAGACAAAGAAGAAACTTGTTCATGATTCCAAAGTCTAGCTATAAACATCTCCAATTTAAATACAAATAACTTGGTAGACCATCAGGATTCAACCCATATTATTTGTTTATAAGGGTTATACCTTTCTGTCACTCCAGGCAAGATAAAGAACATCCAGAAATGTATTCCAAAAACAAGGATGACCTGGAAGATGACTTTTCCCATGACAGTCTTTTTGAGGTACAGTGCTCGATCTACCACCATGGTACCAAACTGAATGAGCACCATCACCAAAAATGCCTCTGGGACCTGGTCCTCTGATAATGAAGAGGTGATATCTGCTGCAGCAGAGTGTTTCTGAAAAGCAAAATATAAGGGTGGTCAAGGAAGAAGGACACTTGCATGATGTTTAGCATCTACAACATGTAAATCCTGCTAAGGATTTACAGATAGATGCCTCTGTGACATACCCCAAAAGCCCAAAATCCAAACACAATGATGATGAAGTCCACTGTATCCGCGAGGAACATCAGCACGTACACATCAGTCACTGCACTGTAGTCTGGATGAATAAGGTTGTAGAAAAACTGTCTGATGGGCACATATACCTGGAGAGTCCTGAAACAACACAGATCACAATGTTATTTAATAACACATAACTTGCACTGAAGAAAGTAAAGGCTGTGTGGTAGGATTAATATTTTTAAAGATTTCTAAGATCTACTCTGACAGACTTCACAGGACTGCAGAGACACCAGTCCTTTGTTCTGATTGCTTCTAAACCACTGTATTAGGATTTGTTCAGTAGAAATATACATAGTCAACCAAGTTCACATGGGATATTTAGCTTTTTTATCAGGCAGATGCTCTTTGAACAGCTGCTGATTTGTCTGATGTTCAGCTGGTGGGACATCTGCATACAACGAACACTTGAATTAACATCAGTAGTAGCCTGCTCCCTTTAAAATGCTGGCTTACTGCTTTACTGTTTGGAACCTCCCCCTAAACCCACACAACTCCTCATGTTGCTCACTTTTTAATTGTAAAAGCCTTGGCTTTGATCATTTGCTCGCGAAACTTTTCCATGAGAAGCTCTTTTCTAGATTTTTGCTTGATGCTTAACACACTGCTTCCCTTCTGACTGCTGTTCCGTGTACTGGTGCTTCCTGGAAAAAAGGGGAGGGAAAGAGAAGTCAATTCAAAAGAAAAGTTTAAATACTAAAGCTAGAAAGTAATAAATCTTGAGACTTCCATCTCATATGACTCCCACATTTGAAAGAAGCTTTGAAATGAATTCTTCTGCTTTTTTCCCCCAGTATGATAAAATCTTGAGAAAATCCAGTAAAGGTTTAATCACTGGCAGATCAAAACTTGATTAACAGCTATAAAAAAAGAAAGACGACAAGTGATAAAAGCAAGTATTTGATTAATCTGACTCAGTCACCTCAACTGGTATTATATACATTTAGGCTAGAGTACCCCTGCCCTTTTTACAAGATGGGACATGTAATCTGTTTCAATATACCTAATAAAAACATTTTCTCAAGTTCAGGTGTCTACAAATGTACATATGAAAAATACATGTGCTTTGCATTCCCTCTAGCTGGAGATTATGCTGGACAAGAATTTCTGGATCTGGGCCACACTGAGCATTCCTCTCCCAGCTTTTGGATAATGTCATTTTAAAAACATAATGAATCACAAAGTATGGCTCTCCATTTGAACTTTAGGAAGGCTTGGAGTGTGTTCAAACATGAAGATACATTGGTTCATATCCTATTTCATCACTGAGAAGCAGCAGCATTCAGTAGCCCCTGGGAGCTCTGCAGCAACCAGCCCAAGGTTTCAGTAGAATGATCCTATGGGAAATGAATATTTGTCCTTCAAATCTCAGAAATGCCATGACATTTACCTCTCTTAGATCTGTGTGAGGAGAAGCTGGACCTGTGAGAAAGCTGGGATATGCTGCTAGAGCTCTTCCTCCTGATGGCAGTCTGCTGCTCGGGGAAGTGGACATGGATGGATTCCACTGATGCGGCAAGATTGACAGATTTCAAAGAGGCAGAAGAGTCTCTCCTGCCTCCTGTCAGAGAGAGCTCATCATCAGTATCCTCTTTATTACTGGAGCTGTCTCCTTTCTCATCTTCATCCCACAATCCGTGGCACTAGTGGAAAAACAAGAAGAGAACATATCAAGCTTGTATTTCTGTCACATTTTTTATCACAGGCATTGCTCAGCTCAGTCACTTGTTCACAAGGGAGAACACAAATTCAGTGTGTTGGGATACCACAGAATCACTTAGGTTGCAGAAGTTCTTTAAGATCATCAGTTCAAGTGTTAGCCCAGCACTGTCAAGTCCACCACTAAACCACGTCCCTCAGTGCCACAGCTAAACATCTTTTAAACACTTCCAGGGATGGTGACTCAACCACTTCCCTGGGCAGCCATTTCAAATGCTCAATAACCCTTTAACTGAAGAATATTTTCCTGATATCAAAATGAATGACTTCCTTATACCACGAGTGACTTAAGAAATTAAAACAAAAAATTAAATATAAAATAAGAAACTACCTGAACCCAGATTACCTTTAAAATGGATCTGTGGAAGAATAAAGCAAGAAGCTGAACAAGATCATAGTGCACATAACCCTCTTTCTTCTCAATGCCAATAATGTTGGGTGGATGGTAAGGTTTATCTTTTGTGTAATCCACATGTTTATTCCAAGGAAAGAAGCCAAACTGGAAGAAGTATTTGATGACAATGGCCACCTGTTCGGAAACACAACACACTTGGGGTGTTTTATAAGCATGTCAGATATAATAGTCTCATGACAATAAGAGGGATAAAATATGACTACTATGTCAGTTTTATGAGAACATAAACAAGCATATTCATTACTACAGAGGAATAACACTTCACATTTCTTCAGTAATAAAGTCAATCAAAATTCACCAACAGATGATACCTGGTGCTACTTGAGATACCACAAGCAGTGAATTCTGTCTCTTGATTAACCACTACAAAGCAACAGTTTGCAAATGATCTGTTCTTGTGAGAACTGCTTTACATGCCAGGAAGGATACTGCTCATTGCAATGAAGGAAATAACAAACAAGATCTTTCCATGCCACAAAAATTGCTGAGGACTTTAGCAAATATTTGTATTACTGTGAAGGGCCAAAGGCCCACCCCTGATCCTAGAGATCAAAACCAGAAAAGGGACCATGCAAAGCTTACACCTTCAGTTTTCTGTGTTAGACATGGGCTTGCAAAAACAGCAGCATACCTCAGTGTAGACAATGGCTGTCATCCAGAAGCGTTTGCTTGGCCGAGGAACAGACAGCATGGCCCACAGGAATATAAGGATGGGAAGCACCAGGGTTATCATGGAGGCAGAGATCATGTGGTTAAGGATGATCACAAAATAGCACACCATTTCTGACCGCGCCACCAGCGTATTGTACAGCGCATAAATAAGGAGCAAGACTCGAGGCTGACCAACATAGAACTTCTCTGACTCCTCCAGCTCGTCATCATGAAACATCCTGTGAGGAGCAGAGTACCACAAATGAACTGAACATGAACTTCACAAGACCTGCTTTTCAAATTGCTACTATTTTTCCTTTTGGAAAGTATTAAATACTGCTGCTTAGGAATGGAAGGAGGGGGGGATGTGGTAAAAGGGGGGGATGTGGTATTATAATCAAATAGCCTGATTCTAAGCTCAGAAAAAAAGAATTTCAGGCAAAATAACCAGAAGCACTGTTCTGCTGTTTTTTAATTTACCCAGAAAGAGAATCAGCCTGGCCTAAGCACTTCTACAAACACGGCTTTTCTACAGCTGTCCAACCAACATATCTCACGCAAATCACCCAATACTGGTGTGGATTCACATCTGATTTATCAACACTGATAGGAATTTGGAGAAAAAACAGAGGTACATCATGAGATCTATGTTACGAATCGTCCAGGGGCATAAGATTAGAACATAAAAAATACCCATGAGCATTAGATATGTCCAATGTTCTATTAATATGACTCAAATAAATATAAATGGCAGCGACTTTCATATATGTTCATAATTCTCTCTGCTTTTCATAAAGTTTCCTGGCCTGAGAAGAGATCTTACTGAAAAACAAAAATTACTACTGAAAATCAGAAGACAAGACACTGCATCTGACAAAATCAGATCTATACATCCTCTCTCTCCAGGTGCAGTCAGGATTAAAGGCAGTTCTGTGGTTTAAGATTTTGCCCTTGCATTTGGGGAAGCCCTCCCCAGCTGAGTCAGGCCAGAAAACAGCTAGAGATGTGCAGTGGCATTATCCCCACCTCAATGGTGGTTGTGCTCCTGAGCACAGTGTCTAAGGGGCAAAGAAGAGAACATCCTCTCCCTTATGAAAGCACCTAGCAAGGTGACATCTCTACATAACCCTCAGCTCCCACTGGCTTAAACAGAAACTGCCAAAGGTCAGTTTCCCTTACAGTAATCCAAAATAATTAAAGGAGGAACATTTTCCCAGGTAGCCCTGGAGGAAACTAATTTGAAATCACAGCTGCCTGGAGAAGAGAAGCCCTCTCCACAAAGAATATTTAGAAAAGCCCTTGACCCCAAGACAATTGCAGCATAGAAATTCAATGCTAATCGGAACAATTAAATATGCTATCTAGGGAGAAAGCAGAGATTCCTTCCAAGATGAATTTGAATCACTTTAGAAATATGTAATTAGAACAACTGCACAGGAAATGAGCTTCTTCCCTTAAACCAAACTTAGCACAAGGTCTGTATCAGAAACTGTAGGCTAGTTCAGAGTCAAAAACACAAAGCAATAACAAAATTTTACACAAAAACTGTGACCAACAATTTTTCCTGGTCGAGGATTCTTACTTGTTCAGGAGCAGCTCACTAGCTGTTAGCTCGTGCGTCAGTGGGGGCAGAATCGTGTCAAGTTTGTCTGTCCGACTGTCGTCTGGGCTCACCATCATGAGGCTCTTACCAGCTGAGTCATCTGGGGAGCCAAAGGGAAGATGTTCAAAGCTGACAGCTTTGCTATAGGAAGGTGGAGCTTCTGCATTGCTATCCACCGTGGAGTACAATGGCACATCGGTATCAGGAGTATATGCAGCTCCTTCTGAGTCCAGGCTATAATCTTCCACCTCCTCTTCCTCCAACCTTGATGCAGAATGAGCTCCTTCCTCCTCATGCTCCCCTTCTACCTCCTCAATGGTTTCTGTGGTCCCCTGACGGGAATAGAGCATGGTGACCTGCGTAGGTTCACTGTTGGAGATGGATGAAGAGAGTGAGCTGAGGTTTACAAGACTCATGATCAAGCAAAGTTTGTTAATGGTACCTTTATGCAGACAGCTGAGCAACCTCATTGCATTCCCAGGCCTTCAAAGTTCGTATGATCTGGTAGAAAAGGTACCATCCTGATCTCCTCTTACACAGATGGAACATCTGAGTCCATCTGTTCCCTGAATGAAAACCCACTGAACTCCCAGTGATTCACCATCTTTTAACACCAGCAAAGGGCAAATTAATATTATCAACGAGAGAAACTACACTACCTTTCTGAAAGTCATTCAAGCATTTCTGAACAGTCAACACTTGCTATTACATCTATTTAAGACATGCTCTGTGGTGAAGGATAGGCAGCCATGGGGTTCCTTCTAAACATGGTGCTTTTAACAACCACTGTATGAGTGTTGTATACAACTGGAACATGAACTGAACACACACACATCAACTCTGATTCAAATAAAAGAACATGTAAATTGCTAGCATGAAGAAATACAAACCAAATTACAAAACTGTTCTAGTAACAGAGTATCTTGCTTACCTTTAGACTGCCCTATATTCTTCAATACAGTCTTCCCTTTCACTTTATCTGCCTGCTTTCATTCTGTGTGTACCTATTTCCTGATTCAACTGTCTGGTGCACTCTGATCAGTTCTTTGCTTGATTCACCTTCCTTACTCTTGGCTTTGCACAGACTCATAGAATGGTTTGGGTAGGAAAGTATCGTAAAGATCATCCAGTTCCAACTCTGCTGCCTTGGGCAGGGACACCTCCCACTAGACCAGGTTGCTCAGAGCCCCATCCAGCCTGGCCTTGAACACTTCCAGGGATGCAACAGCCAGAGCTTCTCTGGGCAACCTGTTCTAGTGTCTCGCTACCCTCTGAATGAAGAATTTCTTCCTAATATCTAAACTTGGCCCCCTTTAATGTAAAGCCATTTCCCCTTGTCCTATCACTCCATAGCCTGTAAAAAGTCCCTCTCCAGCTGTCTTGTAGCCATTCTTTAAGTACTGGAAGTTTGCTCTGTGGTTTCCTTGGAACCTTTTCTTCTCCAGGATGAACGGCTCTCTCAGCCTGTCTCCATAGGAGGAGTGCTCCAGCCCTCCGATCACATTTGTGGCCCTCCCTCTCAAGTATTTTTTACCTCTCCCTTTGAACATCCCTCTTTCTCTTTTTAGTCTCATTCCACTCCTTCTCCACAGGTTAGACAACCAGCACCAACTCAATGTCTTTGTTGGCTGCATATCCCTGTATCTCAATGGAGACAAAACAAGATTTCAATGCCCATCACAGAAGATGCACAGAATATTATTAGTTGGAAGGGACCCACAAGGATCATCAAGTCCAACTCATAAGTGAATGGCCCATAGAGGGATTGAACCCACAACCTTGGTGATATTAGCACCATGCTCTAACCAACTGAGCTAATCTCCACGTAGCTCCTATGAAATTAATAGGGCCATATTTTCACACACCTTTTAGAGAAAACTGGCATTGGCAAAGCCATCTGGCACTACTATCTTCTGCCAAAATTAAAAATTAATTTTCCTTTTTTTTTTCTTTTATACTGCTTCCAAACTTATTGTGGCTATGTTAGATCAGGTTATTTGTGGCAGACTTTTAATTAGAACATGTAACACTTATGATGATGTGTGTTTGGATGATTCACAGTAGCACTCATCCTGGTTAAAATGTACAAAATCATAGAATACCAAAATTTCAAAACTGATTGACTCCAAAAATTTGTCAAACACTTTCAACACTGAAAAACAATGATGCAAAATGACATAAAATTTCAGATTTATAATATTTATAAAATGATTGAAACACTGTTTCCCAATGTCATGTAAATCCCTGGGTTTTACCTGCTAAAAAGTGAATGAACAGCTCTGAACAGTTTTCTCTTGCACTGGATATTAATGTTATTCACTATTTTTTCATAGCTTTTTTTCCCTTTCTTAGCTCCAACATCTTACTGTAAATCAATGGTAAAGTAATCAAAACATATTTTGAAATCTTTCCTATATGAAGAAAAATAAAAATTGAAAAACTGGCACAATGGTGCCTTAGTTTCTAAAATTACACATATCAGTCCATATTTAGGATAACTGATTAGCTGAGAAACTTAACTTCCAGCTTCCAATTTAAGAACAACCATCAACTCAGTAACTCTGAAAATAAGACCCTTTTTTAGCTGAATAAATACAGATGTTAGCCTATCTTTATACAGCCAGTGTAATGTTATGGAACAACTTTAAAAAATACATGAATTGAGGATGAAAACAAAAACAAAACAAAAAACAGAACAAGAAGTGAAACAGCAAATGAATCCTAGATTACGATCCTGACTTTGAATCTCAGAACCGTGCCACGACACAGGAGGGACTAAAGCTTCCTTTAACCATGCAAACCACTCTGCACACCACGTGTCTGCAAACAGATCCACGTACACTGCAGTCAGAACAATGGTATGGGTAAACGAGTGAACAAAGCATGCATGAGTTAAGCACCTTGACACTATACTGCCACTGTCAGCTGATGAGGAGGACATATCCATGCTCTGCATTTTACGAAGCCTAGGTCGAGCGCGCTCACTTGTTTTAGGAACAGAGTCTGGTCCATCTAAATCATCAAGGGTTGACTGCCTTGAGAACAGCATGGTTGCTTCAGTGTAGCAGCTACAGCAGCGCAAACAGTTATAGAGACAGTGTTAAATACAAATGGTATTATGATACACATGGTTCAGTAAACAAATATGCTCGCCATGCAGCTAGACACTGACACAGAGAAAAAAGGTTCAGAGAGAAGATAAGGATTTGTTTAGAGTGAAACACATTTCTATGCACAGGTTAGTCATGGTCAATTTCATATAAGGGCTATAGAAGGCCATCTATTCACTATTCAAGCAGATATGGAACCAACATAGCGCTCTACGTGCTTTCCAGGGGAACAGACTTACATATGAGAACAGGTTTTATTTTGTTTGTTTACCCCTGAAATTTCCATATTCCACAAGGATGTTATGGGAAGGGACCTCCTCTGTACAAATTCTGTTTTATTAGTGATATACTGTGCTGAACCTTTTTACACAGGTACAAGCCAATTTCCTAAAAGAGCCCTTAAAACTGAGTAAGCTCATATTCCACAAATAGAAAAATAGCTGTCAGACATTGGCTAATCCTCTTTCCAAACCAAAGAGCCAAATCGGATATGTTACTTAGCCAGCAAATGCATGCCAAATATAACCTGCTCTGCATGGGATGGCTTTTATTTTGATATTTACTAGGAAGCCCTGATGATTCTTTCCAGAAGATTTCATTTATTTCAATCACAGCTTAAAAGTATTTCAAAATTGCTAACATGCGCATCTTGAAATAAAGAACTGATATAATAAACCCTTATCTCCTTTCACTAATCAAATACAACAGGACACCAGAGACATACACCATACATTGAGCGTTCATGTGTAACTGGAGAAAAGAACTGAATGAGTTATGAGAAAGAAAGTACATAATTAAATACAAGCATTTAACAGAGCAACAGGAAAGAAGCAAATACATTAATGACATATGGTAGGTAAAAAGATTATTTCTCCTGTAAAAATCTCTGACAAACACAGATGTCAATGAAATAAGTTGAGTGGCCTGGTGTTTTAACACATGCAGTGACCTGCCTGAGTCTCTCAAATAGGATGAAAGAAGAAAAGACCCCAAAATTCAGGATTTACACTCTACTTTTCTTCTTTTGACTCCATCTGTGTTACACCTGAGCAGTGGCAGCAGGGGATTTGCTTCCTTGGCAAGCATTATGTTTGTCCAGGGGCACAGAGAATTGGGAAGGAGGTCAGAAAGGAAGGGCAATGGCGTTTTCCACGTTCCTTTGGTCTTGCTAGCTTGAAGTGAGGAAAAAATCTGCTGGCATGAAGTGACAGTCTGCAATTATTGCCTTTAGGAAAATGGGGAGGAAAGAGCAAAATATGTGGAGAGAAGATGCAGTTAGTCTTAGGCCTACCCTCAATGATGATCTTTTTTAGCTTTTTTGACTGAGGCTAAAAGCATACCTTGGCCTTTCAACAGAAGAAAAGAATCACCAAGATACCAAAGGTATTGTGAAATATTTCCCTTAAGAACCACCTCAATGGCAGGGGCACCTCTGTCCTGCCAGTTCACTTGGCCAACACCCTATACAAGCCACTTCATTATTTCTGTTTGTGCACAAAGGCACACAAGGCCCTCCAGACAAAACCTGGAGGGCTGTCTGCATGGCGTATGGTTTGTGATATGGGACCAGGAGGTCTGCCCTGGACGTGTGATTCAGCAGCACGGGAGTTCAGTTGAAGTTCGGTGTTACTAACGCGGGGGGCTCCTGAGGGAGGAGTTTTCCCTCTGCTCATACACATATGGAATATAGCCAGGCCGTTGTTCTATCAGTGAGGTTTTGGTGCTAAAATATGGGAAGATGGCAGCAAGGAGACAATACAGTTTAGCAAATGACCTTTCTGTCTATGTGCTACGATGTTTTATGCACGTGTCATTTTAGGTCTCAAGGGCTGAGTTTATTTTTTTGAAGGGCAACACCTAATACTAAGGTGTTGAAGGATTTTAAATGCAGGCATAGTTCAAAGGGAACCGTCCAAGGGCCTTAAGCAGAGCAGCTGTTCATGTTCACATGCCCACTCACATATTTTCAGTGGAAGAAACATATGCCAGCTGCCCTCCAAAACATGCCAGCTCTGACCTCGCTCCCAGAAAGATCAAAGGAAAAACATCTATTAATCCCAATAGATAAAAACATTTGTCCGGACGAGTGCCTGCAACATTTGGTTTAAAGCTGTTTTAAATGAAGAATGAATCATCAGAGTAATTACTGACTGAGCAGCTGCACTGTATCCTCAAATATCAGGAGATGTGTAGGAGTTGACACCTGTAGCACAGTCTGTGTATTCTTTATGTGCTTTAGGAACATGCTTCCGAACGTGGAGGAAATGAGAACACCAATGCAGTGGAGAGATTCACACTGAGCAAAGCTGATGTTGACTCAAGCCATTGCCTATCACGTAAATTTGATCCAAGCATATCTTCCTAAGCGACTTCTCGAATTTGTGTTCTTGGAGACCTTGAAAGCATTAGTTACTCAAAATCATTCAAGGGCTAGGTATTTTAAATTGAATGCTCATTAAAAGCCCTGAGTCCAAACATTTTATATAAAGTTGATCAGGTATCCATTTTAAATAGGGATACATATATAGCAGAGATGTTTTTATCCTCAGTGAGAGGGAAATTTTTAAGTTTATGGCTTCCTTTTTGCTTAACAAATGTACCCTTCCCCAAGAGTTTATTAGCTTAGTGGGTGAATTACAATTTTTTCTGGCTTTTTTTCTGTCCATGGGCTAATTACTGACCAGCATTATCTGTTTGAACTACTACTACTACACTCCCCACGCCTCCAAGAAAAAAATCCCAAGAAATCCCTAACAATCACAGGCCTAAATTGGACTTTGATCCAGCCCAAACAGGGGTTCTCCTTTCACCCTTCCTTCTGCCTCCCTAGGCAAAATTACCTCTCCAGTACTCCCTGCCTCAAGCTCTATTCTCCCTCCTGGTGAGGGAAGCACAGATGTGAGGCGGTGTTCTTAAACACCCTGACAGGGATTCCCTCCTTCAGCTCCTGTAAAAGGCTACACACAGGTAGAGTCAGGAACTGAAAATGTTATTTGCGATGGACAAAAATGAATACAAACTGAACTGGATACAAAACCTTAGATAACCTGAAATCTGACTTGGGACCTGTGTCTAGCTGCTATTACATATATGTAGGCAAAGCCTCATAAAGGCAGCCAACTACTTTTAGTAAGTTCCCAACCATCTTACTGAAATTCACAGGCTGTTTAACCTAATAAACAGGTCATCAGTCAAATGGAAACAAACTGCAGTGAATGCATAGATCCCAATCCCTTCCGGTGGTGTTCCTCAAAGAGCTTGGTAAGGAACAGCATCAGTCCCTTCTCCTGACCCATATGACCTTTGAGCTTTGCCTTTAGGATACACGAGAGTATTTATACATAAATAGAAACCAAACAAGTATCTTATGAATATCTCATACTTTCTACTGTGTAGAAAAATGACCGAGAATAAATGACAGGCCTACTAAAAGAAAAAAACCCCACAAAGGACGCTCTACGAAAGTCCTTTCAGAGCTTTATCCACGCTAAGAACCACATCCTTGGATTAGACTTATGAGGGTCAGCCCTGAACTTCACAAGAAATTTACAGTTCCTGCAGCTGATCAGGAGGGGTTTTCTCTCTGGATATCCAATGTTTACCTACAGTAATTCCTGTCCTGAGCACTGAGGATTATGTGTTATTATAGTGGAATAGCTTCCGTGCTTCAGCATTCCTGTATGCTTCCAGACGTGCTCACCTTACTCAGGGACCTAATCTCCACTACAGAATTTTGTCACTGCAGAATTTTCAGTAGTGCAACCAAAGGATAACTGGAACAGAAACCCTCTGCCCCTCCCCAGAAGTTTTCCACTGAAACCTGAGATCCACGATCACAAGGATGCTTTGGATTTAGTCGCTTCTACATTGACTGGAAATCATTACTTTAAAATACAAACTGCCACCTGCTCTTGTTTGAGCAATTAAAACAATCAATCAATAAACTCATAAGAAGTTTAAAACATTTCACTATTCTAAAAAAACGACATAGGCACTTCTGTAATCCCTTGAAGAGATATGCAGGAGTGCCCCAATAGGCAGATGGCATTATCATTCAATCAACAGACTCATTATTGCTTCCTCTATTATTATAGCAGATGTCCACAATTCGTAATACTCAGTGCAAGAATATTTGATTGTTCATTACCAGAAAGAGAATTCGAGATTAGAGAAATCAGTCATAATTCTGCCTTTGGTATTTCTTTGTTTATAAACCCTGTGACTTCTCCAAATGAAATGGAGATGACAAAAACATGTGAGAGATTTAACTTTTTCTATTGCAAAGCAGCACCACAGAATCACTGAATTCTCTCAGTTTGAAAAGAGATTTTAAATGTGCAAGTGTACTTAAAGCAGAGTGAAAAATGGGTGGTTATTCTGGAAAAAAAAAGACACAAGCAGAGCTCAACATTGGATACCATCTCATTGAAGAGGCAGAATCTATACATTAAAAGTACAAGATGTGTTTTTCTTTTTCATAATTAATTTTGGAATTGGCCTCCTTTTGTTTATGGTTAAAGTTCCTGCTAATGGTTGTATAGTAATGATAACTTCTATCTACAGTAAACAGGGTGACCAAAAACTATTTAATGAAAGCAGGACTGATATTACTATTTATTCTTTAGGTGAGACTGAACTTTGAGGAGTTAAAAGCTGCCCTGCAGATATCAAAGTGGATCCAAGTGAGATGGTAGCAGAATTTGACTTTACATTTTTCTCACATCATCTGACTCCTGTGAAACTTTGAGACAAACCACAAAGGTGTTGCTCAGTTGGGCAACAAGCCACTGAGAAAGATTGGCTCAGATTTGGTGTTTTTACTGGAGTGAACCTCTCAAAGGCCAGTGCTCACTGAAGAGCAATTTGTGGATATTCTGTTGAAGCATAATACTCACAGGCACCCTCTCACCCTTGCTTTTCAATACTATCAGAAAGGAAGACAATCCCTCGTTATTTTCAGTCTGCTGACATCTACCCATATGTCATTAGTAAAAGCTATGCATAATTTACTGTACACAGAAGTTCCTGAGTTTGCTGGGAGTATCAAACACAGTATGATACTGCCACAGTTCACAGAAGAACAGGAGACAGCAGAAGGCCGTGGATTATGAAACAGCTGGACTTCCAAAGCTCTCTTTTCTCCCCCTCATGTTATACAAATTCTGCAGTATCTTAAAAGTCAAGAACACCAGGGACATGGTGGGAACAGACTGCCTCTGTAAGAGAAGGAAGTGAATGTGTGTGCCTCTGTGTGCATGAAGCAGCAGGAGCAGGCAGTAATTTTGGCAAGGGACTTGATGGCATCCGTTTTCAAAAAAAATGAGGAAGGTGGTTTTCCTGAACTAGTCTGGGTATTTGATTAACAAACATGTAGCTCTGCTGGACTGTAATCATGGCAGTTGGGAAATCAGGCTCTTCATATGGTTTTTGCCCTGTGGGTATGAGAGGGGATTTTGTTCTTTCAAATGCAGAATCTCTTTCAATGCAAAGCCTTTTCTGATTTGTGGACAACAGACAACAATTTATTTCACAAAGACAAAACATTCACAATGAATGATCCCTCCCCAAACTACATGCCTGAATTCCTAAACTATTATCCCAGAAGCATCCTCAGCACCTCTTATGTTCCACTGTTTTTCACAAGAACAGAATGCCAATGCCAATGACTCCTAATTCTAGGGGAAACTAAAAGTAGTGGGGTAGCCATGCAGTGGAAAATAAGTTAAGCCAACAACTGAGCCCATCGCTATACAAGAATAGTAACATAGCAGTTTTCACTGTTAAGATGGCATGGAAAAATCAAAAGGAGAATTCAACATTGATTAGAAAGTTCATCAGTACTTAGACAATATCTAATATTACACCTACTGCATGATCCCTCTGTCTTTCACAGAATAAAATTAAATCAATACCTGGAGATGCTGTCATGAGATGCTGCTGAATCTAAACTATCCATTCTTTCAGATGCTTGCAAACCAGAAGCTTGACTGGGATTTTTATCAATTGAGTCCAGTCCTGACTCCTCAGAAAGTTTCATCATATGGTTCTGGTAATACAAATGGATGCTCTCCCGTGTCGGAACATTTCCCTGTGGAAGAGAGTAGAGGTAGATGGCCAGGGGGAGGTGTATTCTTTGAGGAAGCAGTTTCTTCTGTCATTTGGCAAGTAACAGATTAAGGACTGTGCAAACACCTTCCTAGTAAATAGCAAACTCCCACCTTTTCAGAGTGCAAGTCAATTCTGACTTAAACTACCATAACCCAAAGGGTTGGGTTTTCAAGCAAAACTAGAGCAACCCACATAGTTTCAGGCTGTATTCAGCCACGACAGCTCTGCTGGATGGACTGCAGATCCTTCGGCATGGGAATGAGGAGTGGACTGCGCCTATGACTCAATCTGTACTCCAGCAACTTTTGATGGATCTCTTTTAGATAGCTTTGCTGACTCTAAGAACAATCAATAGTGGCCAGTAGCAGAATTTTTAAACAGAAAAAAACCCCAAGAAACAGTTCATGTACAAACTCATCTAGATTTTAATTAATTTCCCAAAATCAAAATTTATTCATGAATTATGGACACAGATGGAAAACTATGAAAAAAACACTGAAGACCTTTACTCTTTCTCTGTGACTTCACAATCAAGTAAGTTCATGAAAGGATAGTTTTATTAACTGTCAGACCAGATCTGGGCACAGAATCAAGTCTTTCTGGCTATGATATTGTAATCAGAATTTTAAAGATGTATCATAAGAATAAAACTGAGAATTTTCTGTTCTTAGGCAGAAACACATCCAACTCATTCCACTAGTGGTTGCATTGACTTCAGGAGACACACTGAGAGGGGAGATTGCTATTCTTGAACAGTAGTTTTTCTAACTTATAATGAAGCCTTATGCAAGGACATTTTCCACCTAAGATAAAAAAAGTAGTCTAAAATATTGACTGTATTTCCTTTACTAATTTTAATAGTTTCTAGTACTTCAACTCTGGTCCTCTACAGTGTCCCAAAACTACAATACTCAAAATCTGATGTTTTGTGGAAAAAAAAAAAAATCTTAAGAACAATATTTGACACTCAGGTTTGTAATTAGGTATGTTTGTGTACAAGCTGTGTTGCTTCTGCTGTGATAAATGTTGGTGCCATTATGACATCCTGACTCTGAAATATTGGCACAAGTTACATTCTAGCTCCACTGCAGGCCTGGCATAAAGGATAAGAGTTGTATCATCTACTTGCATTTGGAAGATTGAAATACATTTCTAGTTACACTAACAACATTAACCTCTGCTAATAATAGGTTTTGCTAATATACAGCTAGCTTGTGAAGGACCACATAGCTTCATTCTCACTGAAGAAATGTATGCCTGTATGTTGTTAGTCACTTCCAGTGCAAGTTGATCAACAAGAAGAGTGAAATATGCAGACTGAGGTAGTTTTTGAGTTGTTAAAAATGCCATGCCTTTTCCTCCCTTTTTGAATCTATTGTGTCCCTTCAGAACCACACTATACTACAGAAGTATTTCAGCCAAAACCTTACATTAACCTCTCAAAGAACTATTTTTCCCATAATTTGTTTTGTGTCCAGGTAATAAATCAAATAATTTATTGTTTAAGGATTTATAAAGCAGCAAGCAGTAAAAAAGTCCAGACTTATTTTTAAAATGCATGTGTATGTGAGATTTTCATAATTCTCCTCCTCACTGCCGTGATCTGAAAAGACATCCTTTCGTTTTTCACTAAGCTGGAAATGGCATTAGCAGACAAAAAAGACCGAAGGCGTTACCTTCTTAATCTCCCTGGTCAGCATACAGCGCTCGATCCTTAGCACAGTGGAGATATCGATGTGTTCTCTGGAGATGGAGTTAAGCCAAGCTGTGAAACTGTCCAGCGTTGCCAGGAAAAGGACCCAAGTAAACTTCAAGATATTAAATATCCTCTTGATGATGTTATCTAATAGAGAGCAAAAGCAACAGAGAGTTGATGAACACAAATATCTTTTATGGTACTTTTGCCTGGAGTTAGGTTCATTTTTCTTTTATTGTCTAATAATAATAATCCAGGCTGCGAGACTCTGTCATACTAAGGAATCTTTGAAGATGGCTGGAGGCCTTTTGGCTGTCTGGACCATTTTCCTGACTGTATGCCTAGGCTTATCATCTGGAATCCCTTTTCCACCCTCTAAGTCCTTGGTCCTGCAAACGTTAGTCATATAAACAGTTCCCGATTTTGGAGGGACACTGTATTCACAGGTCTGTAAAATGAAACCCAAGGATTTGGGCATCTCCTGAGAGTATTCAACATCCCCAGGTCCTGTGATCTGAACAAGTGCTCAGTCAGCGTGTAGAGCTGAACCACTTCGGTACCTAATTACTTGTGAGTGTTCCTCTCTGCACAAACTTTGCCTTTTGTGCTTGAACCTTGCTAAGCTGAGCTTTAAAATCTAACCTGCCTAAACAGTCTTTGAACCCGACCTCACATCACTTTGAATCACGCTTCTCTGTATTTACTGTTTTCAAAGCCTCTGTTTATCTAAGTAGGCTGCACTGTGCCGTCAGTGATCTCAGATCAACAAGCACAACTAGGACAAATAATAAAATTTATAAATCTTTATTCTTGCACCATTTTGGCAAAACAGTACACTTTCCCATAAATAAGGCTTATGGGTATACCAACAATAGCAGCTTTATTTTGCTCAACACATCTGTCTCAAGTTAATTTCTCATTTCAGTAGCTCATTTGGCATTAATAATGGTATTTCTCACCCAAAAAGCAGCACTTTCAACTTATTTTTTATCCACTCACAAACATACACACCACGCTAGAGTTCTCATATAGTATTGCAAGTGTTCAAGGCCAGGCTGGATGGGGCTCTGAGCAATCTGGTCTAGTGGAAGGTGTCCCTGCCCATGGCAGGGGGGTTGGAACCAGATGATCTTTAAGATCCCTTCCAACCCAAGCCATTCTACGATTGTATGAATCTATGAATTACTAAACAAATTCCTTCCAATAGCCAGTTCCAGAGCTAGTTGTCCCTGCTAGGTTCCAAAGCCCAGAGCACCGTGTGTAAATATGAATTTTAGATTAACCAGGTTAAGATATGGTAGAAAACTGTCAATAATCTGCCATGCATGATGCTCTCAACAACCTCACTTCTTAGCTGTACCACAAGATGGCACGCAAAACTCTGCAGAACGAGTGCACAGCTCCTTACAAAGACTGTAAAAGGGAAGCTATAATAAAGTAAAAGATTTTCCTGTTCAGGCAGGGTTGTATGCACATCTGTGTGGAGAGGAACTGTCGGAAAAAAATCACTAGTGGTACCTTCCTGGTAAATGGGTGCTGAAGTAGCAGTATGTCCCATTTACCTGAGCAATGCCATGGCACTGGTCTGCTGACAAAGAGCATAAGAGCATTTAGCACCCTTCACTTGGTCATACAATTATTTCAATAATATTTTGCCCTTTTTTTTCCAGGCCTTTTCTATGTCATTTAGAATTGGAGGTATTTTTATGAGCTATCCACTAAATTTTATTCATTCAACGTGCAGGTCTTGAAGTTAAGGAAATCCTGCCATTAGAAATTAAATGTAAAGCTGTTTCTACTTCAAGCTGCTTCTACTTCTACTTCTACTTCTACTTCTACTTCTACTTCTACTTCTACTTCTACTTCTACTTCTTTGAATTCCAGACAATATTACAAGTAGGTGAAAAGAGAACAGCACACATACACAAAAATATACAGCATATATTCTTTTTTAACCCACACTCTTCCACTCAAATATGTAACTTCTGCTACTGACTTCAGGAAAATCATTGCTCTCAGATTCAAATTGTCTTTACTATTGACCATCACTGGCCTGGCATAGTCTCACCATGGTGCCAAGGACTTCCAGTCTAATCTGAAAGGTTATTTTTCTCCCTGGGATGGAGGTCTTAGCATACATTTTTAATGACACTGTAGATGTTCTGCCACCTTTGCTGTTCTTAAAAACTTTTAAAAAATAATCTTTTGGGGATCAATTGCATCTAAACATCTTCAAAAAGGGAAACGAATATCTACCTTGTACAAGCTTCTCTCTAGCTGAGAGTGTGAGATAGGATTCAATCTAAGGTTACTAATGATACCAATGATTTATTACCAATTACTGGCTAATTTTTCTAGCCATCTTCTTTAACAAATTTTACCTAGGAACGGCCAAAGTATTTCAACAAAAACATAAAGCACTTTAAATTTATTATTTCCAATAGAAATTAATTATAAACCTCCATCTTTTTCCCCGAACTCCTGTGTAGCACCAACAGTATATCCCTAGAGATCCATTTGTGTGATTCACTTCAGTGTTTTAAGACAGATAACTGCACTGCCAGTAAGTAACAAATAAAAAATTCACCAACCCCCCCTCCTCATAGCAATGCAGCTCATTTATCAGAGACCACTGCTCTTGTGAGACAGAAATGATATGTCCCACATCCTTTTAGCCTGTTCTATCTTGTAAGTCACTAAGGCACACAATTTTAACCGGAACTGCGGGAAACAATTTTATATAGAGAAGAAAAATAGCTTTTGATAATAAAGTCTCACTCAAGGTAAGCCATGATGAAGACTTACTGAAGAGAAGAGTCTGTTTTCTTCTTTTATTCCAGTTAGAAACAAGGAGCCAAGCTTGGATTTATGATCTATTACATTTCTTTGTAGGAAAAATTTGAATGTGGGCAAGATCCTGAAACCTGCTGGCATTTCTTTTGTTGTACAGAACTGCCCTAAGTCTGATTATGAATGAGAACGTGTAAGATCAGGAACATATAATTTTTTAGAGGTGATTACTGTACCTTAGCTGAATGGATAAGTACCAAGAAAAGCATTATACTAACCTTGCTAAAACACACTCAAAATCAGTGGAGATTTTAACACAGCTCTGTGTGCCATCAGGTCTAGAATCCTAGCTTAAGTTGTTCTGTAAGTAAAATACACAGCAGTGATCAAGTCTGAGCCAGCAGGTGTATTTACTAAAGTATTTAGAGAGTGAGTGCAGTCCAGAACTAGAAGTTCCTATGCTCAAGGCTTGTAAATCCTGCAATAGGAAATCTGACAGTAGTTAGGAAGCTCTTACTGCATCAGTCAGAGTGGATCATTGCAACGCTGTCTCTATGACAGGCCACTGGTCACAACTGCATTTGTAACAGCAGAGAAACCCTCACTTTGCCTTCATACCTGGTCCATCAGATTTCTTCTTGACAGGTTCCTCTTCACTGTCCTCACAGTCCGCATCATTGCCACCTCCTGCAAACAATGAGCAAACCAGTGAGTGTTACACCTACAGAAGTGCTGGTGTAAATGCCATTCAAGCTAGAAAATGCTACAGCTACTAAGCAGTAGTGACTGGTTCCTCACCTACCACCATAACAGAAAGCACATTTCCATTTCCAAAGCACTCAAGTGAAGGGACAACCCTTGTCAGTGAAGGTGTTCCTGGATGACCATCCCTCTCCTGTAATTCGCAGTGGTGTTTTCTTACTAGCTAGGCTGCTGAGTGAGATCATCTGTCGGTGTAAACCCAGATACCTTCTCAGTCACTCCTCAGCCACGCTCAGCAGTCTCACCTTCTGCTGACTCACACTTGAGCTCATTTCTTCATCTCCTGCAAAGGGCAACCTGAGAAATGCTCTGATCTTCTCCTGCCTCTGACCCACCAAACCCGAAGGAACTGAGAGGGACCTTCAGGCTGACATGAAGCAGCTGAGTTGTTTTGACACCACCACATACATTTATTTAGGCCTGCAGCAGAAGAGTGTTCTAGAATCATAGGCAGAAATGAAGGACAAGCAAGTGATCCTCCTTCGATCTAATGCTCAATAACTGCAGCTACAGTTTCAGTGGCAGAGGCCCAATTATAATGCTCCTTCTTTTTGACAGGTGAAGATGCCAAATGGAGGAAATGTCCAGCTGATAAAGCCTGTATGGCCCCCTCTTTTCCCCATCTATACTGACCAGAAAAGGTTTTGAATTTCTATTTTCTAGCTTAAAAATGGAGAAAAAGATAAAGATGTTTAAACCACTTATAAACTGTTTTTTTCAGAGGCATAAATGATTTTACACTGCCACTAAAACCAAATTAACATTCTGTAGTGGTTTGACACCAACCGGGCAGAAACACCAATTAAAGTGTAGTGGTTTGAGTTCGCCAATCCAATTTAAGAGCAGTAATTTAAATTTGGGTCCATTATTCAGGATATTTCCCTCTGTGAGGGAAATAAGGGAAATAAGGGTTAGGAGAAGCAAAGCAGGCTCAGACTTTAAAGAATATAAAGAAAGTTTTATTAACAGAACTAAAAGGAAAAAAAAAAGAAATAAAGAGAACCAAATAATAAAAATTAGATTAAACCTTCAGAAAACCTCCCCTCCCCCCCTCCAAAACTTCTCTTTCAGATATTTCCCCACTGCCAATGCAAAGACACAACATCTGATATTTCTCAGTTAGTTTGCCACCTCTAGAATAACCTTTCTTCAGTTCACTTAGAGAGCGGAGTTTCTCTTAGCCA
>VZTF01002075.1:1529600-1641162 GCA_013397755.1 Cnemophilus loriae
GGAGGTGGCCAGAGGTGGGGGCCTGACCCAGCCCGGTGGATGGTAAAAGGGAGCCAGGCCCCGGCCCTCATGGGGGGAAGCAGGGGAGGGGAAAGGCTCAGCCTGGCAGATGATAAAAGGGGGCCAGGCCCGGCCCTCGGGGAGCCGGAGGAGAGGGGGGGCCAGCCAGGCAGGCCCGAAGGCCTAGCCTGGCAAAACCCCCCCCCTGCCACGTCCCCTGTTACCTGTTGGAACGCCGGAAGCCAAAGAGGAAGTTCCCAGTGTCCAGCTCCCTAAATACTGTATCTCGCAGAGGGCGTACCTTAAATGTCATTGGCCCACGACACCCTGCCACTCCACAGGACCTGGCAGGGTGAAATTCACCTAGAAACCTGTCAACCCACGACACATTCGTATGTTTTCCTTTTGCTATCTACTGAATTTAGGGGTTTTTGAATATTTGGGTTCCTCAGTGACTGCAACATGGAAAGTGAAAAACATTTCTTTATATTCTTCTTCATATATCAGCTCAAGCTTCTTTAGGGAACAATATAGGAAATGTGGCCAAAATAAATATGTGGCTATTTCATTGAATATTTTTTTACAGCTCCACTTGACTACAGCTGTTCGAGAACTCCCTCATGAAATAGTTCTCCAACACATTTCTCTGGGAATACACATGACTTTACCAGCGAAAAGAGCAACTTTGATGAACTCTAGAAATGCCTGGACAGAAGGATAAACCTTTTTAGGAAATGAGGGACTGAAAGGGTAATGTCCTTGCTCTGCTTGTTTCTGGCCAAACACCTGGAATTTACACTCCTATATTCTGGAGAAATGCTGTTAACTACCAGGTTATTTGCTTTATAAAGTTACGTCTTTACAATTTACTATTGCAAATACTCCCACAAATGTTTTCACATAGCTGATGTTTTCTGCAATGTGTTTATTCTTCCTACTCACCAAAAGTTCTGAGCATTTCTTGCAACTCCATGGAAAATACATCCCTTTATCTCCTCAAAGTGTGTTATGCAGAACAGAAGGACACGGCTGTGGCTGACCTTGCCATGGGCTGGTGCAGGGAAAGACTGCCAGCCAAAGTTAACTCATTTTTTCAGTTCCTAGCCAGCACTGAGAGCACTTGTCCTCTAAACCTCATCTGCCTTTCACTACCAGGAACAACAGGCAGTAGTTAATATTGTATTTTTTAAAATGGAAAAGGTTACCTACCATCCCCAGATCCTTTTCGCCTTCGCTTCTCTTTCCCAAAATTTTTCTTCTCTTTGCGCCTCTGTCGTAGAGCTGTTTTAGGGTCAGTTATCCAGGCTTGATAAACAAACTGGAAGGAAAAAAAACCTCATTTATATCAAGGTTCCTCATGTTCTGAGAGTAAGCCATAGAATAAGCCACAAGCAGGACTATATAGTTTGAGTAAATGCATTCAGACCTGCGGGGGCAAGGAAATATTTTTAATCCCAAATCAAACACCTCCCCCGCAGATCTGATGAGTTTTCATGTGCTATTTTTGTAAGTGTAAAACCAAATGTGAAAATACTTGTGGGTGACCCAAGTTTCATTAGAACCCACAAAAATTCATGCTCTGAACTTTGGGAATTAATACCTTTTTGTGCATATGGGCTACCTTGTCTGAATCTCTCAATTCTGTATTTCTACTTTATCATTTTACAGGCAAGATGCAGAACAAAGAAAACTTCTAGAGAAGGTGCTGCAATCCACTATTTAAAACATCAAAAGATGTAGACATATCCCTGTACAGGTAATGGCGTATTTTTCACAGCTTAGATTTTTTTTTTTCCCCCTCTGTAGGTCTCAGTGTAATGTTTACAGATTTGCTATCTATACAAAAACTGGGAGTCAGGAATTCCTCAGATTGCTTCCCGATTTCAACAATGCCTTTCTTTGTTGCTTGAGATAAGTCACTTATGAATCCTTCTGCTACTGTTTTTCCAGTTGTAAAATGAAGACAGTAATACTTACCCTATTTATCCAGGGTATTTTATGGGATAAAATCCTGTTCACAGCACTCACTCAGATCAACAGTCTATTGACCTATATGACTGCATTAAGCATGGAATTGTACCAAAATATTTATAAATTATATAGCAGTGGGGGTAAAAAAACCAAAAAGTAAAAAAGTTACTGAAAAGTAACTTTTTTGAGAGCTCTGCTTAAGCTGTGAAGGAAGGTTACAGAAAAAAAGGAACAAAAGTCCTATCTTCTATCCCTATGTGACATAAAATGTATGTCAATAACAGAAACTAAAGTAACTTTATCTTCTCCACAGCTCTTCAGGGCAAAAGGTGTTCTTTTGCTCATTTAAAGGTTTTCATCGAAAAATGGTAATTATCGTCAGTTGTCTTCTATTTCTAAGCAACACAGGCCGCTCTCAGAGACAGGGCAGGGAAGCACACAGAGGCAGGCAAGAGGCTGAAAAAGCACAGTAACGAAACAGCTCTATCTAACTAATTCACGGCACAAACATGCAGACGATGACAACAACACACATGTATCTCAGTGAAGCTGGAATTGCCCCTCGTAGGACAGAATGGTAAAATTTCCATTTGGTTTATTTATATTTTTAGAATTTTCCTATGCAAATTGTTTTTGGAACATTTAAAGTATTCTTTTAAAACTGTTAAGCTGACATTAAATTAATTTAAAAGGGAAAAATACTTTGTTTTGTTTTGTGAATGTATACAGCCATGGAGGGGAAATTATTTCGGTACTGTTGAAAAGAAGATTCTCTTCGAAATCTCTCAAAGTCTGTACATTTATTTTTGTATGTCTGAGGTGTTCAAAACAAGCACCACATCAGAAAATGTGTGGGATCAGAGGTCCTGGTTTCCCTTTCCTTTGAAACAGATGTTTTCTAATGAAGGTGATCTGTGGGAATGGTGATTCTTAAAAGAACTAATACCATGTTACTTTACTGGAAGTCAGAAACTGCCAACATCTTCTATGGTCACTTGACTGTGAAAGCGTACATCAGCCACAATTATAGTGTTAATAAAGAAATCAGAGGTAAAAGGCTGACTTGGAAGGGGGTAGAAAATTAGAATTAAGAAAAAGCATTTGATTTATAAATTTAATGTAACTACTTATGCTAAGCAGGGGGTATTTTAAAAGCAGACTGGGTGCATACATATTAGTTTAGATTTCTACCACTGCACAAACTTCCAATTCAGTACCTTTTAGGCTTTGGAGCTGGTACTCCCAATCTGTAACATTCACTCCTTACAAAAGTCATATTACATATGGAGTGGAAAATGATACGCATTGCCCAAAGGTAGGAAATGCTAAATGTATTCAAGAAGGGCAAGAGATGCACAAATCTTTTTTGTGATGATAAAGGCCAGAAGAGTAGAGAGGTAAAAAGGGGTTTGGAGCAGAATGCGTGTTTAACAAACCTTTCACCAGCTTTCTGAGATCAATTATCACTGTGTCCATAAGATACATGCAACTTGATGTGACCATCTTGTAAATCAGTATCAAAAGAAAATAAGAATTTGGGTCTGCATTTTCTCTCTGGGGTTACATGTAAAAAAAGATAGACCACTTTGCTTGTGACTTGACCACTCCAAAATTATGAAATGCATTGCATTTACTAGGAATGAGACTTAAACTGTCACCATTTTTTAAATCATTCATATAAGAGGAAAAATGCAGATGAGGACAGAGGTATATATACATTACGTCAGGAACTATGGGGTGGGTCACATACTGAGCATTTGCAAAATGTCAAGTACCTTTGCTGCTTTGATTAAATACTGAAGAATAGTTTTGGGTAGTTTAATGATAGACTTTGGCAAGGCTAAAATGGCTGAAGCAAATTTTCCAATAGCTCTCTATAAAGAAGGACAAAGCAAGAGTAGTTAGTAGAAAAGCAGAAAATATTAATAAAAAGAATCTCTTTAATTACTGTTTCTAGAATAGTAAGAACAAATTTACATTCATAAACTTCAATATGAGAAAAAGATCATTTATGTTGTTTATGTTAAAATTTCAGTAATATGACTCTTAACTGCATGCATTCTCTAACATTTAAAATCTCCAAGTTAACCCCTGAAGGGACTACTGCACACAATTTACACTGAAAGAAAGATCATACATTAAAATAATTCTTTAACAGAATCTACAACAAAGTTCACTTGGCTAGTATTTTTACTAAGAATGATGATGGAAGGTGAAGAAAGTATGATGACCATAGGATGAACAAACTTTTCATGAAGAAAACCAGTTTTCTGCTCTATACAAGTCTCTGACTATATAAAGCCATCCAGCATCTTCATGTTGCACATATTGCAGAACAAGCCACCTATCCAGAACATCTGACCAAATTTTGAAATAATGAACAGATCCTCCATCCTCAAACTAATAGTTTTAGGACTGAGATGAACAAAAAACCCAAACCCTAGCATAAATGAAAAAGCTTGTTAACTTCTGACCTCAAGTTTAGAACTCTTTAACTCAGTGCTTGGCATCAGCACATCTGAAAAGAATGTTTTCACCAATTTTTTAAAAAAATCAGCAGAAACAAGAATGCAAACTTTCCTCTACACTTGCATGAAAACCAGAAGGAAAATGACCTTGAAATTCATGAGCCACTTCTATGGTCCAAGGTAAGTTAAATGCAAAATGTATTTTAAAAAACAGTGCAAATACTAGAAAATAAAACTTACTTATCGCATTATTTTGATCCAGATTTGTTTTGCCCTTATTAAGGCCAGAATTTTTTTTTTCATGTCATTACCATGCAGACACTTTAACAAATGTAATCAACTGGCAATGTAATGTAGTGTAAGCATATAAACCAAAGGCACATTGTATTAATGAATTAAATAAAACATTTCTTCTTGTAATTCAGTAATGTTGTCTGGGAAGCTTTGTTTGAAAGATTTTGGCTTAGGGAATGGAAAAGCATGGAGGCAGTTTCTTGCTCTTGCTTGGGTTGAATATTCCGCAATGCACCAGTTCTGCAGTGATGTGAGGTTGCATCTGGATGGGAATACTCGGCTGGAAAAAGCTGCTTCTTTGCTAAGCTTTTGAAGTTACAGACCCGAAAAACTTCTGCAGCACTTCCAAAAATTCTTCCACAAGTGAACTTTCAATCTTATAAAAACAAGGGCAATCCTAGATGCAGGAGTGTTTCACTAACCTCTTCACCCGAGTTCTTCATTTAAGCCACTGCATTCACTAGCTGGTATCGTCTAACACCAACCAGTCCATATGGAGGAAACCAGATAGGAAACCTCAGATATCTTTTTAACATTACAGTATCCTCCTACATCAACACAGTATGGCACTAAAAATGCAAATATATTAATTAATACTGCCCTGAAAATGAAAGAAAATAAATGGATGTGGTCTCCTTTTGTAGTTTTAAATGTTAAGCTCTTTCTAACCCAAGGATATGTTTCTCTGGCCCACTAGGTTTAATAATATTTTTTCTTAATTGAGTATGTATTTTTTCCATGAAAACTTGCTTATTTTGGGGATTATTTCTTCATGGAATGATAACATCTCCTCAAAACTAGAAAACCACTGGAGGCATAGCACAGTAGCATCAGAGGCAACTCAGCTTCCTCAATTATCTTTTTGTAACGCAGAAAAAAGTAAAGCTTGGGTTCTTAACCTTTGTTTTTTGCATATTTGTTATCTTCAGGTATAAGTGAATGAAGTTATGACTCTACTATAGTTTCGGTAAGAATTTGGCAATGCTTAAAGCATAAAGCGAACTTACATTTTAAATTGGCAAGAAATTTAATTTCCAGTACTTTTCAGGACTACTTTAGAGGAACTGGCAGCTTTAACATATGTGCCTGTGCTATGAGAAAGCTACATTTTTTTCCAAATGTCAACGAGAAAGCAAATTACCATAAAGTACCTGAAATGCAGATTTTTTTCGAGGCTCTTCCTCTTCTTTTTTTTCCTCTTCCTCTTCCTCTTCACTATCCGTCTCAAACAAATAATAATTTCCACTTCTGACCACTAAGTGAAACAAAATACTTTCTTACTTTTCTGAAAAGTTCTATTCTCAACTCCCCCAAGACCTATGAACAGGTAGGCAGACATTTAAAAATTCATAACCAGGAGAGGTGAAAACAGAGAAGAAGCAAGAGATGAAAAGGTCTCAGGCCATTTATTTGATGTTAGTCTGCAATACTTTGGGCATGAATAAGAACTATACAAGAACTAAGGAAAGCATCCCTATAAGAAGAAAAAGTAAAGAAAAGGATTGAAGTTTATCAAGTTACAAGGTTACATTTTTAGAAAAAAATGACAAGTCTAAATTTATTTGGGACTTATGATTATTTGAGGGAGTAACAAAAGCCCAGCAGGTAAGTAAATGAACTTACGTGAACAGTACCACTGGACAAAAAATACAGAATTTCTCTTTAAAACACTGAGGCAATCCTTTAAACTAGGCAATGGGATGGTATTAGTTTGATGAGGTAATGGAAAACCTTGGCTTGTTTAAAACAGATCACTTGGATTCTATTAACATGATTGCAAATGAGTTTCAATTTTTTGCCCATGGATTCAGAAAGATTCTGAAACCTTGATACAATATAGGTACACAGTGATTAAGCTAGGCCTTATATCCTTGAACAGAAGCAATGTTTTTATTTCTCAGATGGCAATGGGCCTACATGAACAAACAAGGGAAACAAAAGAAATAAAAATAAGGTAATGAGCAGAGAAAAATAAAAAATCACAGCATTACATTCAGCAGTGAAAACTGGTAATTAATTTCCACATTTAAGCTGAAATATTTGAAGGAACAGTTACTTAGATGAAATTTACAAAATCCGAGATATATGGAGCAATAAATATTTATATAAAATTATATTTATCCATCGTTACAGGTTTCTGGAAAAGTAACAGTTGTTGTAATTCAATCATACCTTGAATTCTACACAGATCCTGTGTGCACAGATGACCACATATAGCTACTTACAAACCTCAGGGTAAGGCTTTGAAATTTGCCAGAATTGATCTTTGGATCATAACTTTGCCATCTACAATTACCTCACAGAGAAAATTTTGTGCTTCATGTGCCCACTTATGACTTTTAGCATCAATGAATGCCCTGCAGAGGGACAGAAAGCCCACTTCAGCCATTCTAATTGTTGCCCTGAGGTGAAAAGAAAGATTGGAAATTTCCTGGATAAAACAAATTAATTTTTTGGTGCTGAGCCTTCCAAGAACGCCCATTTAAAATGCATTGAAGAGATGAAAGTATTTTAAGAGCCAGTTCGCAGTTCTCTTTCATTAAAAAAATGACTACCTTGTAGTCAGCAACAGAAATTGTCAATGCAGAAGATCAGCTGGGTAAGGGTTGACGTTAGGGAAAACCTCTACAGCAGTGCAGCTCTCTAAGGCTCAGAGTAGCACTCACTCAGGCTTGGAATGCCTGAGCTGGCAGCAAATAAATCTACGTTGATCTCCCTACAAAATTTTTTGGTTAAAGTGTATGAGGGGACACTCCAACGTAGCAGTTACATCTCTTTTACAGCTCAAGAGAGAGGTATGATTGAATAGCAATAATGCATTCTTGCACACATCAAAACGGAGTAAGTGGTGTGTCAGTCATCTACAAGGATTCCTGAAGAGACCAAGTTTTACTAGTAACACAATTCATGGCCAGACTGGCCTTGGGAGACCCCTCTTGTACTGCAAAACATGGCTTCCTCCTACTGAGAAAAGGATGTACAGGCTCTTCTTGTGGGATGAGATGGAGGAGGCAGAAGAGGAGCCATGCAGGAGAAAGCATAATCTCATCATCTGCTTGTGCCCAGAGGGAAAGAGCTTCCCAGGACAGCTCCAGTCACCATCTTTTGCACTACACCAGACACAACTGTGTGACCCAGGAGAATCTAAGCACGTGGTCCTAACTCCTGCTGATCTTTGTGGGACTTCACAAACAATCCACAAGCACAGGAGGAACCACACCTCCCTGCAAGGGAGATTGTGACTGACTGTCAGTGAGGAAATCCTCGCTGATGTTTTTAATCTGTTCTACTCAGACCCAAATTCATGACTGTTTTAATTGCTATGATATACAAAATGAGGTCTCTTTCTGCACAATAAAATTATAGCAAGTGATATAAAAATAACAATAAAAATCTAAATTAAAAACTTCAAGCTTGAGTGACTTCAATGTATGCATATATACACCCACAAACCCATTTACTGAGATGAACAGCCACATGCTGCAGAAGGCTGCAGTTACAGCAGTATTCCAGAAAGAATGCATGGGGGATATCAGTGTATTCCCAGTCTGCATGCCTGTGAACACCTACTGTCAGTGCCAGGTTTCACTGAGTGTGGATGCAAGCTACGTGGCAGGCAACCGCTGGTTGTAGGGTCAGGGTCTGTGATGTTTCCCACAAGGTTTTGCATTATTGCAGTAAATAATTTCAGGAATGTTCAATATTTAAACACCAAAATGCAACTTGCCACCTAAGAACATTAAATAATGAGGATGAAACAAGTAAAAGCCAAAGTCAATATCTCTCTGTGCAGTTCTTCTTACTACAAAACCGGTGGTGAATAAACAAGAGACCATATCCCATTCCTTCAAAATCACCATAGCTTGAAATTCTATAGTAAAAACTCACAAATTAGTTTTTATCTGTTTTGTCATTGTTCTTAATGAAATTACAGGAAAAGAATTTTATTTCCATAAGGCTTTTGAAAAGGATAGGTCTCCCTAAAGTGGCAGTGTGCCCTTTAGAAAAACAAAAATAGAGGCACAGTTTATTTGTGACTTGATAGAAATAAACATACTATGTTCTGTTAAGCACTGCTGGCAAATATGTCTCTGCTGAAGTTATAAATAAATACACATAGGTAAATGAAGCAGTATGTAGATGTGTAAAATTATGACTTGGAGTAGCTCTTAAACTAAATGGCCAAGCACAATATAGACATCCCTATTTCTAATGGCATGAAGCTGAGTTGGGGGAGGGTTAGCTTGGATATCAGGAAGAAGTTTTTCACCCAGAGGGTGGTTGGGCACTGGAACAGGCTCCCCAGGGAAGTGGTCACAGCACCAAGCCTGACTGAGCTCAAGAAGCATTTGGACAATGCTCTCAGGCCCATGGTGTGACTCTTGGGGAGCCCTGTGCGGGGCCAGGAGTTGGACTCAATGATCCTGATGAGTCCCTTCCAACTCAACTATTCTGTGATTCTGTGGTTCTGTGATTTAACTCTGATCAGTGATCTACATTTAAGTATTTTTTTCACATCTTTAGAGGTTACTAAACAGCTCATGTCTGATTTCATTCAACAAACATCCAACTGAAGGACATCTGATTTGAGATTGCAGCCAACTCAGTTTTCCTGTTTTACCTAATCCATAACATAGCAAAGAACTCTATTATATGACTGGGCTGGGCTACAAACAAATTAAAGTATCATAATGCACCAATTATACGAGTGACACATGCTAATATTTTCTTGTGCACAAGGCTGGACATATTTTTGCTCTCAGGTAAACATGCAAAAAAATTGGAAATAGCAGAACAAGTGGCATCAACAACACATTAAAGTGTCATCAGAGAGATGCAGCTGAGCTCTACACAGCCTAGTTCTGGGAGTAGTCTCACTGCCTCACTGTGGTACTCAAATTTCTATAGTTGATACTAGAATGACTGATGAACCATAAAAAAAGATGTATGATATGTGTATATGAAAAAGAAATCATGACTAATCTTAGAATGCATTGACAAACTTTCACATTCATATTTTTAAATGTATTGAGCTCTGCAGTATCAGGGAGTTGAAAACTTTGAGGTCAAGACAGATTCTTTTTGGCACATGTTTATCAGATTTGAAATTTTTCTAAGAATGCTTCCAACACACAGAAGTTCAAAATACAGTCAAATTCTTTTAAGATTGGAAAGCAGAAATCATTTTTTGAAAAAAAAAAAAACCCAAGCCTTCTATCAAGTCACAATCACAAAATCAGGCATAAAACAAACAGGCTATGGGAATGCCTTCATTCTGGTCAAGGATATAAGGGTTAAATCCACATATTTGTAAGAGGATTGAGAAAACCTACTGGAAGCATGATCAACCCAAGGCCGCCACCACAGCTTTTTTTTGCCCTTGGCTTTCTCTTTGTCTGCATCTCCTAAAATAAAATATGTTCAAATATTAATTTTACAAAATGAGAAACATATTTCTTACACTGATTAATAATTTTTAATTTCTCTCAAAAGAGCTAAAATTTCATGAGCACATCAGATGTCAGGTCTACTGAGTACATTTAATATTAAAATAATTCAAAACCAGGACGACTAAGCAGAAATACTCTGGTTTATGCAGTAGTTAAAACAGCATTCCACTCCAAAAGAGCTAAAATGTTGAGTTTTGTGTTTTAAAACATACTGCCACAGTTGACTGTAATTTAAAGAGAAAAAAAATTTCCCTCCTCTCAAATCCCCTTACATTTCAGGCTCCAAAACTTTTTAAATCCAGTAAGTGCTGATCCCAGGTCAATGCTGGAAATGTGACACTAGATAGGTATGATTTTATCTGTTCCCATGTTTTTAAATAACATTTGAAAGTATAAAAAACATTTCAGTGACTGAAAAAAATCCAGAACAACACACAGGAAACATTGCTGGAAAAATGTTGGTGCTATCTATTTGTAAAACTGTGGTTTGTAGATAATGACTTTTATCAAAACAAACCTCTGACTCTTTTCAGCTCTTTGCCAACAGCCTGAAGTTAATCAAAAGCATCCTCAAAGCAAATCATTTTCTCTAAACCTTGCTACAGTACATAACACAGATTTTTTGTGGCTGAATCGAGCCTGAAACTGATACTCAGCTAACAATGTTGTTACACGCTGACAGTTTTCAAGAACAATTTATCACTTGTCTGACTAGCAGGTCTATCAGATCCTTAGCACTCAACTGCAAATATGGTACAGGAGCAGCTAATGGTACCTTCGTCATCTTCTTCAGAAACCTTCCGAATCTCCGGCCCCTCTGAGGACTCCTGGTTCATGCTTAGCATCCTCTCTTTACCCTTCTTGTATTTTTGCTGCCTGGCTTTGATGCGATCCATTCTAGAAAAAGGAAGAATCTTATTAGATTTATGCCTTCACTCTTTTTGAGCCACCCTGGAAAACAAGTGTTAAACACATACATAGACACACACACACACACACACACTCTCTGCAACACTTCTAAGGGAAATATTCCACGCTGTTGTTAGTCCTGCCCTTAAACAGAAAGAGTTACATTGCTCTGAAGGGGCTGGCTGGAAGGACCAAGCATAGATGTTCACTTTGTGGTCAGTGAGAGCTGGATTTCCTGCTATCATGACTGCTTTACCTACTCCCACTCAACTATCTTATTATCATTTAAAATTGAAAGAATTGTTGTCAGGAGTTACAACAAATGAAGCACTGAGAAAAAGAAGGACTTCTGTCTAATGCAGTGCTTTTCCTGAAACTTGCCACTCTGAAGGAGGGATGTGGCTGTTCCTGCACTATTTGTACTGCATTTTCACCCTTTAAGATAATTTGTCTCAATGCACACCAGTGACAAGTGGTGTCCCTTGGGGTCCAGAGCTATTTCTAGTGTCTTCATCAAAGGCACAGACAGTGGGACCAAGTGCACCCTCAGTAAGTTTGCTGATGGCACCCAGCTGTGTGGTGCAGTTGGCACAGGTGAAGGATGGGATGCCATCCAGAGGGACCTGGACAAGCTCAAGAAGTTGGTGTACAGGAACCTCATGAAGCTGAATAAGACCAAGTGCAAGGTGCTGCACCTGGGTCAGGGCAACTCCTGGTATCAGCACAGGCTGGGGGATGAACAGGTCCAGAGCAGCCCTGCCGAGGATGACTTGGGGGTGCTGGTGGATGAGAGGCTGGACAAGAGCCTCAATGGGCACTCCTAGCCCTGAAACCCATCGGTGTCCAGGGCTGCACCCAAACCAGCACAGGCAGCAGGGTGAGGGAGGGGATTCTGCCCCTCTGGTCTCATGAGACCCCACCCGCAGTGCTGCATCCAGCTCTGGGTGCCCAGCACAGGAAGGACATGGACCTGTTGGAGGGAGTCCAGAGGAGGGCCAGAAAGGTGATTAGAGGATGGAGCACCTCTCCTGTGAGACAATTAGGATTGTTCAGCCTGAAGAAATGGCTCTAGAGAGACCTTATTGTGGCCTTCCAGCACTTGGAGAGAGCTTGTAGGAAAGATGGGCCAAACTTTTTTGCAGGGTCTGTTGTGAGGACAAGAGGCAATGGTTTTAAACTGAAGGAGGATTGCCTTAGATTGGCTATAAGGAAAAAGCTTTTACAATGAGGGTGGTGAAACACTGTAGCAGATTTCCCAGAGAGGTGGTGGATGCTCCATCCCTGGACACATTCAAGATCAGGTTGGATGCGGCTCTGAGAAAATCCATCTCTTTGAAGATGTCCCAGCTCATTGCAGGAGGGCTGAACTAGGTGACCTTTATATTTTGCCTTCCAACTCAAACAATTCTATGATTCCGTGATTCTATATAGGTAGGAAACATGGTCCCTGCAATATTCCACTGATTCTTCCGTTACGCAGGGTAGAAGAAGCTGTCCCGAGTGGGCTTTGACACTTGGTTAGGAAGCAGTTAGGGCATTCCATGCATCATGGTGGAGGAGCTCTAGAAGCATTCTGCAGTTACAAAAGAAGCATGTTGGCTGCATGCAAGAGAAATCAAAGTGACTTATGGGACGGATAAAGAGAAATGATCTCCAGGCCACTTAAATTGAATGCAAATATTTTCAGTGAAGGTAAACAAGTATTTTGCACTCAAACACCAGAGGAGGAACCACAAAAGAAACAGAAGGTGCAGTCATGCAACAAATTTTTCCAGGAATACGGATACCAGATATACAGAGCAAAATTCTAACAATGGTAAAGCATTTCTATAAAAGAAAGTGCTAAATAAATACCAGAAGCCATAATTTCTATAAAAGAAAGTGCTAGATAAATAACAGCAGTTAAATATGTACATACGTATGCACAGAAATATATATATATATGTCTATATATATATGCATTAAACACATACTGTCTTTTCAGTTGATCCATTGACTTTTTTTCCTCTTCAATTCTTGCCTTTACAGCCTTGACAATTGTAGCCTGAAAAAGCTCAGCACCCCTGCATCAAAAATGAGGCAGAGGAAAAGAAAAAAGGAGAGGACATGTTAAATATTTCTAAGTTTTCCTTATGGCAGCTAATCACAGAGAACTCTATGTTCCTTATATACATAACCTTATCTGCATCAAACAAAACTAATCCAGGTCCTGAAAGAAACAATCAATTACTCTAAAATAATAGTAACATCTTTACAGTCAATCATTTCAAGATCTGAGGCCAAATGTTGTGAACCCTACTCAGCCTGTATGTTCCTGTAGCAGCTGCTCAAGGAATTCAGTCTCCAGTCCTCAAAACACAGAACACAAGCAGGTTCAAGGCTGAGGAAGGATTTCTTGCACACCTCCAGGATTTCTTTATAGTCATTTCAGCATTATAATCACCTCAATCCCCTGCCTCAGTCCTCCTGGAAGTTGTGCGCAAGGTCCAGCTTTATCCAGGGCCACAGTGAGCATAGATTCAGCTTCACTTTTACCCTCTGAAAACTATGGTGCTTTCAATCTGGCAATACAAACTCCTGAGCAAGTTTCTGGTGTGCCAAAAGAATATGGTTTCTCACTCCATTACATGAGAAATGTAATCAGCTCATTGATTTGGATGTTATGGCCACTCTTCCTAATTCACACATGAGCTCTTGAAGACTCTTAAAAGAGTCTCAAAGTCCCTCTCAAAGAAGTAATCTAGATCTAATGCCTTTCTTTTGTAAGGAATTCAGTAAGAAAAGCTATAATTTTAGAAGTCTACTCTTTCATTCTGGATGCACATTTCCCTGCATAGGAGGTATTTTGATACTCAAGATTTTGCCTTATGCTCTTTTCACTGTGAACTCAGCACACCAAAGGAGGTACAAAAAGACCATATCCAGCACTGAAATTCACCCCAGAACAAAAGCCTAAGAGATACAATGTGGGGTGGAGGTGTAGGTGTTTTGGTAGCCCTCTTTACGGTGCTGAGTTTTGTTTAGTATAGGCAGCTAAACATGTCCCCTTCTTAAAATGACCTCTGGAAGAGGAAGATAAAAACTACTTCCTTTCAGAATGTGCAAGACAAATTTTGCCCTGAAACACAGTCAGAAATCAGTATCTGTATGTTTTTTGAGGGGAAAAAAAAGCCACAATACATTTAATCCAATAGTAACAAAAGTAATTTCTTAGAAACCTTATGGAAATTAAAACCAGAATTTCATTCCTTATGTGCCTTCTTATTATAAACCAGAAGAATGTTTGTGCTAGTGATGGCTATGAGTGGATGCCTGTGGTGTAACAGGCCCAATGAGGTTAACACTTCCTTGCCAAACCTAGTCAGTGTTCAGTGACTTGACACTTCCCAAAAGTGTTCCCATTTCTTCCCAAGCCAGACGTTAGAATTTTCCTGTCTTCCTTCTCCTGCGATGTTTCTTGAGATGGGATTTCTAAGGACAATTGTCTCAAACAGGCTCTGAGAGCAGAATATTTTCTTTCCAAGACTTAGAAACTCTGGCATTCTCTCTCGTGCCTATCGCTATTGAGAGAATGCTGCAACACACTTTCAGAGCTTTTAACAGGAGCAGCAGATGGCATTTGGTAGAAAGAATGGTTTAATTTTTATTAGATTCTCTATTAATTTGTTTGCTTGTGTGTGCTTTGTCAAAGGTGGGTTTGCAATTATGAATTTAGCATAGATTGTTTAAATCAATGTTAAAGTGCTGCTTCGGTACTACCAATCATAAATGGTAAGTACTGCCACGATGAGAGATATGAGCTCTTTAATTTAATTTCTTTTAAATTTTCTGTTACCTTGATGCTAGGATCTGAGAAGCTTTTATATCTGCAACCACATGAAGGAAGTAGTAACTCATGAAGACTCTTCTTTGCAGCAGCAGGAAAGCAAAACATATACTGTCCCAAATGATTCCTGCTTCTCCGCTGGGCAGTTTACAATCTACATTGCTTGTTGCTGGAAAAAGACACCATCCGTGTTAAGTATTCTTTGACAATGTTTAATCAATTAAATAATTGTAGTCTTTAAAATAATTTGAATTATTTTAGATTTTTCTAAAGAAAATTGTCATGCATTTCCATTTGAAGTATACCGTAATTTCTTTTACAACAAACTGAAAAGCTTCTAACAATGTGATGTTCCATGACAAGTGAGAATTCATCAGAAGTGAACCACGTGCATATAAATTCACCCTACTTTAGTGAGTACTTGAAAACAAAGAATGGAAAAGGCATTTTTTTTTGTTACACTGAATTATTTGATTTCAGTGTTTCCTAAAATGGCATATTTCATTTTTTTCTTCTCTTCAAAGTGATTTTTTATTTCATTTTTTAATTCAGAACACTATCAACAGGAGAAAGAAGTGGTTTATTTTTGTCAAAATGACTTTTTGACTGCCACCATCTAATATTTTTATTTTTCCTCTCCACAATTCAGTTCAATGTTCCTTTCCATTGCATGAGAGAAGAAATATTTGAAACCACAAAACTGCTTCCTTTGGGGTAGGAGGAGACACGCAGAGAGGAAATCCCATTCCTCTTACCTCTAGATTTTGGCTTGGGCTATTTCTTTCTTTCTTTATTCTCTGTAAAACAGTTCTCTTGGGGATATTAAAAAATTAAAACTGGGCTTTTTGGAGCTGGACTATAAACTACATGGCCTATGCTGCCCTACAGAAGGCAGTAGAAGGACTCAAGGGACAGGCTCTGGCTCGAAGCTGGCTTTTCAAGCAAGCAAGCCAATCTAATAGCTCTGGAAGGTCAAACTCCAAGAGCTTCAAAGCCTGCTGTGCCCAAACCCTGTGGGGATTGAAAATCTGTGTCTAAGTCCCTGTTGCTGCCCAAAAAGTTTTGGATAACACGAGAACTTCTAGGCACCTTTCATCCTGTGAATTTGCGTCTTCATATTTACTTTCTTTTCCCCTATTCCACACTTACCTATTAGGATCAATCATGATGACAGGCATTCAGAATTTTGCTGCAGACTCACTAGGATGAAACAGTTCTTTAAATTCAGAAAAAAACCAAACCAAACCCAAAAAACACTAAAAAAACTGCAGGTGTTTTCAAACTGTTAATCCAGGGTGTCAGGACAAAGTGGAGACAAATTAATAGCTCACTGAGATGTGAAGAGTTTTGCTCTCCATACTTCTTTCATCCCTTCTCTCACCTCCATCCACAGACATCCACTCCATTCCTTTTATCACCACTTGAGAATGATCACGAAGAAAAAAATGCCCTAAACTCACTATGCATGCAGAAAAATTACCACTTTCATGCCATTTCAGTGAGCTGAACTGGTTTACCCTTTGAACCACTGAGCCCTGGTACCAGGGAGGAGCGGGAGTCTGCACTCCACATGGGGAGTGCAGCTGGGAAAAGGTGCAGTGACAGCGAGCTGACCTTTAAGCTCGAGTTGTACAGTAAACCACAGAATCACATCACCTGCACATACAGGGAAAATGTGTTAAGTGTCAATATCAGTGAATTGTTCATTTACAGCAAACGCTGGCTGTGGGTGGATGTACGGGCATGGTGGTAGCTTTCTCTGTATACGTGTCTCCCTTGTTTCTGTGAAATATTTTCAATGTAGAACCAAGACTTTTCAAAAGGTAATATGTCAAGGGAAGGCACAACTTAAATACAGCAGAAGATTTAAAAGGAGATCCTCTATTTATAGAAAATTATGAAGAAAAATAAGATATACTTACGAATGTGGTAGCCTTTAACTGTACAAGCCAGGCTAAATGCCTGAATCACCCAGCAACTATTCCCAATTAATGATTCAATGTAGCCACATGCTCCTATCTGCAAAGTAAAAGGGCAGTTTCATTTAACAAGACATAGCAGAAATAAAGGTAAGAAAATTTGCGTCTTTTTACATTACATGAGAAATAATACAGCCAAGGGCAGTCAAATTATTCTCATTACTAAAAGAGCCTGGAAGAAAGAGTGGCTTTACCAGTGACACACAAACTACTCTTATACAGAATTTGGGTTTTTGGCTATCAGTGAGACAGGCAGTATGTGGGGTTTGTGTTTTTGCACAGAAAGGGACACATCTGGCATATGATGGGATGTGACAACTAAGCAACTTTTATAAATCACTGACTTAATCTTGCAAACAATTGGACAAGCTTAAGACACACATAGCTCCACTGAATTCCCAAGCATAAAATGAAGCACATATGTAAGCATTTAGAACATTTGCAAATTCAAACCACCCATAAATCAATTTTATTTCAGTATAGTGACTTAAATAAATGTAAAAAGAAAAATGTCTGTTCTTTGCAGTCCAGCACTAAAAATGTTCAAAGCTAAAAAGCAATTGCCAGGAATAAATCTAAATTTATCTTTTAAAAAGATTGAAATTACTGGCTTGTCTTAATCACCTATCAGTGCCACTGCAAGAATACATACAAGAGAGTTAATTAATGCAAGAAAATCTTTAATATTTTGCAGAAGAATTTGACATTTAATTATCAAATGCATCTGTTTCCACCTGAGTTTCACACTAGTTATAAAGGGAGCTGTACTGGAGTCTGTAAGTTTGTAGTCAACTTCACTAATTACATTACATCACACAACTGCATCTCGTATTGGGTTTGAAAATTCTTTATTTAAATAGATTGTCTAATTAAATGTGCAGTATTTATCAACAGTATGGCTAATCTTGCACTTCTTACTCATTTTTCACTCCACTCAGATTTGCATGAGACTTCCAAGGAGAGACTTCATTAGGCAAAGAAACCACAACCCGGCCCTTTGAAAATAGCTTGTGAGCTTTCACAGAGCCCGACTGAGTGCACGGGCGCACATTTTCCTATGATGGATATGCACTGCCATTCCCTAGCAGTGCTGAATTGAAATGGAGACTGCTTTGTGCTTGCAGAGGGCTGTAGTCCCGAAAAAAGATTTTTAATGACCACTCAACGCACGGTGCACACTTCCAAAGAAACCGAAGTGCTGAGGGCAGAGGAAAGGCAACAGCTACCTACCGACAGGATGTTCTTCATGGTGATCACGAAGACGTTGTAGGCAATCAGCCAGTCCCAGTAACGCAGAATGCTCCTAATGGGCTTCAGCAACAGGTCTCCACCGAAGAGAAGAAAATAGAAGCAGGCCACCAAGTAGCCCATACAGAATATGCTGATCCTTGTGGTACCCGTGATGAAGATTATGGTAAGCACAAACCAGAAGAGGTAACTAAATATTATCACCTTATACATGTCTAAGTAGGACCTGGAAGTAAAATAAGGAGAAAAAGTTACCATTTTTTTTCTGAGGGCAATGTTACCTTTCCTCTTTCTGCGCTGCTGGCTGACACTTGTGCCTAAGGTCTTCTGGGCATTCTGTCACACTTCAGCATTTGTGCAGGTGCTCAGCACTAATGCCATGGTCACGGGGTTCGGTTCATGCACGGGTCTGCCCGGCTCATACACTCCACTCCAGCTCATTCCTGCGTGAAAGCACCTTGTTACACCTGGTCAGGGCACTGTGCTTGCTGCAGGATTGAGCCTTCTATCATGGGAGGGAGGAAAACCTGTTCTCACCAAACTTCATGGTAGAGGGACATTATCTAGCAATGCCATACATGCAACCTAAAGGCTGTCTGAGATCATCTTCCAAGAAGTCAGAGAAACAGTACAGCAAATCTTTTAAAAAGCCAACTACAGTATACCACTGCAAACAATTCCATATTTATTGATGACTTCTAGGGAATTCAGCCTGGTCAAAAGACTAGTTTTCAAAGACAGCTGCTAAAAATATCTTTCTCTAATGGAGATCAACTGCAAAAGTTTTGAGGGGCAAAAGGTTTCTACAGAACAGAAATGTGATAGAATTTACTGAAACAGCAAGCTATGAGACAGAGCTATCTGAAATCAGCCTGGTCCACAGTGGGAAAGAGAGAGAAACAATTTCGTGTTTCCAGATTCTTTAAAATCTTGACTTAATATTGACTCAGTGAGCTTTCAAACAAGAATATCTGCCAAAGGCAATACCAAATACTACATGTAGCTAGACACTGCAAAACCAACTAATTCTTAGTTTCCTCCCATTTACAGTGTTTTGATTCCAAATCTAGCTGTGTTTTCAGAGTCTGTTCACCCAGGCTGCGTAGCTACATTTGTCAGGAAACCAGGCAGTGAGACAGAGCTACAGGAGTGCACATACACCTAAGCCAAACCATGTAAGGAGCAAATGAACTAAATGCACTGTATGAAGCCACATAAAAAGGCCCCTGCTGCTTGATGTTCTCAGGCTCAGAACTTTCTAGGAGTATGTATTTATACTCCTACATTTATAGGCCTGTATTACACATTTCACCAGAGAGGCATTTAATGAAAGGTAACAAGAAAGCTCCTTTATGTTTATTTCCCGCAAATATTTAAGAGATTTGTGATCTATGGCCTGTGAAATCTAAAAATATCATGACTTTGGAGATGTTTCTGGGTTCTGGGTGATAAAACATTAACAAAGAATCAGTATGCACTAAGAAAATAAAGAAGATATCAGTCAAAGAGGTCTTCATTAATTTGATATGCACTGGAAATGGTGCTCTCATTGTTTCTCCAGAAAATAATATTCTGTTTGATATTCCTTTAAGAATAACTATTGGTGTATGGGATGGCTAGGAAGAGATCACTTTCCTGATACTGCTCTATTTCAAAAAGCTTGTCCTTTGCTACCAACAAAATGCATCAGCATCTTTTGAGAAAAGCCCAAAATAGAACCGAATTGATCAAAAAAACCAGCAATATCTTAACATTCTTCAATAAAAATGAACTCTGACTCTTAGAGATAACTGGGACTGTCTCAATCCAAACTTCCCAACATATACACACGGAGTTTGCTTGAGTCACAATCAGCAGCAGGTATCATTCTTAGACTAAAACTTCTGGAAATCAGAGACAATGTGAAAAGGAAGACAATAATCTAGATGTTTTTTCACTATAATGGTAGCTATTTGCTACATTTTAGCAGTCATCTAAAATATGAAATACATCTGTTCTTCTTATATCCAATAAATGTAATAGCCTTGGGCATCTCTAAACCAACCAAACAACAAAACTGGATCTACAGGAAAAATTCTCAGAAGGCAAGAGGCACTACAACTGTGTCAAGTGACAAATGATGTAGTTCTTAAAGATGGAAAGCATTCTGACTTTTATAACTGTGCAGTCAGAAGCAAGTCCTACAATAAAATGACTCCCAAGAATTCATCTTGGAGTGCACACCTTACAAAAATATGTTTGAACAAGTCAGCCAAGGAACACCTAAACAATGAAGACCACCAACCATCCAAGGTACTTCTGTGCTATCCCATGAAGAATGCCATGTTGAACACAATGGAGAGAACCACTCAGGTTGTTTCAGGTAGATAAAAATTTTCCTGAAATCATGCGTCTTTCAGTTACAATATGCAAAATCTTGTCTGTTACAGCGTAGAGTCACGCATGCCCCTAATTTTCATTAATTGTTTATATGGATATGGATAGCTCAAGTGCTGTAAGAGCAGGAACAAAAATGTGTCTTGGTGGGGAGTTCTCAACATATTACCTCTCAAATCATTTGACACATTCTCATACATAAATCTTTAAATTCTGCCTCAAAGCCCAGAGAGTTAGGAAGCAAGGAGTTTCAGGTCCTTGCTCTGGGATGGTAATGCAACAGTGGGAGGCTGAAGGAAAAAGGCACCCCAACAGTTAAAAAGACCCTGCCCAAACCCATGAGGACAGTAAAGGTGCTTACCCTCTGTTTAAAAGCTTCTACACAGACAGGAGAAAATGCTTAATCTTGGAGAGCATATACTGTGATTTTATGCTTTCACTGCAGACCACACAGATTATTAGTTTAATGCCATGTAAATCTTCCAAACTCTCATTTTCTAAGTGCTGTTTAAATCTCCATTCATTCACCAAGAGCAAAAGGCCACCCTCAGGATGTGATATTCGACAATACACCTTGGAAATCTGCGCAGCTGGTTCCCAAGAGGACAGTCCCACCCCCTGTCATCCCTTCAGCTCTGCATTTCAGTCACTTTTTTGGCTTCAGCTCTTTGAGATGGTTTCAAGAAGGAGATTTGCAAAAGCCTATTTACTTTGAGAGAGGACAGAAGGAAGGGATACTTTTCTGCCCATTCAGCCTCTGAACTAACTCAGTGCTGGTGTGATGAATGCAGAAAGGTGGGAGGCTGCAGCTGGAGGCTAGGAACACAGTCACACATCTGAGGAAGATTAGCCACTACACCAGTGCACTCAAGCATCAAACTATCGCTTTTGGTAGCATGACAGCCTCTGAATGAGAAATTACACAGAAGAAACCGAAAAGATTAATGAGAAATAAAACCCACTGATTTTCCAACCATGTCATTAGTAAAACCCACTAATACTCTGGATAACATTTTGGAAAAAATTACTGTATCAATTTGCTCAAAACCAAGGAAGACAAAGTCTGAAGTTCATTCCACACATCCATCAAAGCTATCGTAACCTCAGATGGCTCTCCATATCAAATTATCTGCTTTTCTTTTCTAAAGTTTTACTGTCTTACCATGATTGTTTCAATATTTTATTTCCACAGGAATTAATTTTTAACTGTAATACAATCCAGCCTGTTGCAGAGAGATTGCTCTAGGTGCAGCTGTTTTCCTGGCATGCTACACGATGTGTTTGGCTATGACCAGTCTAAAGTCTGGACCTCTGCCTGCAGGCACCAAGAGGTGCTGATGCTGCAGCCGATAACCCCTTTCAGGAAAGGTATTTGTCCTCAGCCAGCGCTTTGAAATTTAGGGGAAGAACACACTCTGCTTACACACTGGTGAGAGCCTTTTGTGCTGATGGATGCAGCTCAAGGCTTCTTCATGCTGGAGGAGCTGCTGTTATGTGGCTTCATTGTTTTCCTTTAGCAGGCCCTTGTAGGAGACCAGACAGCTACAGAAGCTGAGTTGGATGGCTCCGCAGACCTCCTGGCCCTGGTGCCTCAGAAGCCATGGCAGAGATAAACTCAAGGCAAGAACAACAAGTGGAGATGTCTGACTGCCCTGATGTGAGAAGATGCTAGCAAGGACACCGCTAGCACAAAAGGATGACACCAAAGACTTAATAACTTAAGAGATTATGTTGTTAAGGGAACAAGGGCAGGGGGACCTGAGTGGAGAACTCGGTATTGAAGTTAGAGAACTATAAATACTGGTGATTAGTGTAATAAACTGGCTTTGCTTGCACATAGCATGGTCCATCTTCCAATCCCCGCAGCCCCTTGCTTTGTTTTGAGTGTGGTACCCACCTCCATATAACCCCAAGGCTCCTCCTGCAGCCCTCTTCTGATGACAATCTCCTACCTCTACTCTAGGCATATTGTCCGTACACATATGTGTTCTGTAAGCTACGCCTACTTTCAAATTTCTTCTTTCTTTCTTCCATATCTCCTATTCCTTACACTCTTAGCAGCCTGTGTGACCCTGCATCAGAGCTCATTTCCCCTTCTAACCCCACTATTGCTAATTTCTCACCAAGCTTCGATCCTCAAACCCTTTCCCTGGAGCTCTATTTCAGCTTTTAGAAGGCAGTTTTGTTGATTTTCCCTTTGCCAATAGCAACATCCAAACTTCTGAGAACTAGCTCCCTTATTTCAACGGACTTCTTCACATCTAGTGTTGTGGATCTCATAGGTCTTAGTTCCTACTATTTTTGTTAAATGCTCTCAAAGAACTGATATTCTTTTACTATTACTTTCTTACCAGTGAAGTCCTTCCTTCATGCTTGTATCCACCTTAAAAATACCCAAATTCACAACTGTGTTATTTGTTGAGGCTCATTTTGTTAGCAACAGAATGTTTATCTGCTTTAAATAATAAATGTGACAAGAAGCCTGTAATGTTCATTTGCAGGTCCTATCTCACTAACCTAAGTTGGAACACAGTTCCAAGACTGGCATTACAGCTGCCTTTCAGACACTTTACCTGACTCCCCTCATGATGGTTCCCAGAGGACAGGTGTTAAAGGGAACAGTTCAGTGACTGTTTCTGCTTCTAAGTGGAAAAAAAAAAGCAGATTACAATCTCAAGTATTTTTCCCTGACAATGTCTAGGAGAATGTCTGAAAACTTCTTGGGAACTGAAATGAGAATTTTCCAGCATTAGAGACTGTGGGAAAGGATTATTCTCTGTGAGGTTGCTTTAAACCCTGTACCATTCTAAAAGCTCCTATTTCTATCCTTTGTTCTTATTTCTGTTTCAAAGTCCTTTGGATGTGCACTCTCTTGGGGTCAAGCACGTATCCCCTGAGAAATCTGGGGGTGGAAAGACAAGAAACTTTCAGGAAACCTCTTACTTAGACTGTATTTATTATTGTTGAACTCAAGCATTTCTCCAGAGAGAAGAAAATGAAGCATTTTGGAAATATGTTCTTCTTCTGCCACTGTTTATGTTGCAGTTAAAAGCTTTTTATCCATGCCTACTAGAACAGTGACCATGTAGTATCCTCTCAAGCAAAGTGATACTTCAGTGGGTGCTTCGGTCTGCAGCTGCCATCCTTTTACATAGCAGGAAATACACATCAGGCTTCTCAGAAAACACAGAAATACCAAGCACAACTTTTTTTTTATTTTGTTTTTTTTTCTGCTTCATAGTTTATTCCTAACCAGGTTGTCTTCTCTTACTGTTTGGCTCTTTCTGACTGACTTTTGGAGAAATGCCATTATTAATTTCACTTGCTTGGATAAGGTTTGAACCATGTTCTTGTCCATGTTACTAAATATTTAGACCGTTCTGAAACTTCTATTGAAAAGCACAAGAAACAATTTTAGACAAAGCCCCTTCAGTTCCAAATTGTCTTGGATGGAGGCCAGATACATACATTTTCTTGTGAGGTAGATCTTCAGTGGATTATCCAGAGCTTGAGAGTCCTTGTTTTAAAGATTTATAACTCCTAATAAAATATTCAGTCACCTTAAAGTACTGTCAGCTATTCTCTGGTGCTTCTTTGAAGCAAATTAGGCATTTAGGATCTCAAATGTGCAGTGCAACCTCTCAAAAATAACATAATCTAAAGCCTGGGACAATCTACGTTGTAGTGAAAGCATTGAAAGAGGCACTTAAGAGCTCAAAGGTAAGATACCTTAAAGAACACAAGATCTATTATGCCGTTCATACTAAAGGAAGGTCTGTTTATACTTAGAGACACCATCCTACATGTTCCCATTACAGATTCATGCAGCTAACACTACAAACAAACAAACAAACAAAGCGAAGTTACAGCTTAAAAAGGGGTGGAAGGAAGACCTGGGGAACTACAGATGAGTGAGCCTTCCCTCTGTGCTTGGGAAGATCATGGAGCCACTCTTCATGGAAGCAATGTTAAATCATATGTAAGACAAGAAGGCAATCCTAGCACGGCTTCACTAAAGGAAAATTGTGCCTGCCTACTCTGGTGGCTTTTTGTGATGGAGTGACTGCAATGCTCTACAAGGTCAACAAATAGAGAAAGGTCATCTACCTGGACTTCTATAAAAACTTCCAGATGGTCCTACACAATATCCTTATCCCTGTAGACTGGAGTGACATGGATTTGACAAATGGGCTATTCAGTGGATAGAGAATTGGCTGAATGGATGCAGTCAGAGAGTTGTGGTCAATGGCTCTATGTCCAGGCGGAGGCAGGTAATGAGTGGTGTGTCTCACGGCTCTGTCCTGATACAGGTGCTCTTCAATATCTTCATCAGTGACACAGACAGCGGGATTGAGTGCACCCTCAGCAAGTCTGCAGATGGCACCAAGCAAAGCGGTGCAGTTGGCACAACAGAAGAATGGGATGCCATCCAGAGGGACCTGGACAAGCTTGAGAAGTGGGCCCACGTGAACTTCATAAGGCTGAACAAGTCCTAGTGCAAGGTCCTGCATCTGGGTCAGAGAAATCCCAGACATGAGCATAGACTGGGAGAGGAATTCATTGACAGCAGCCCTGATGAGAAGGACTTGGGGGTTCTCATGGATGAAAAGCTGGACATGAGCTGACAATGTGCACTCACAGCCCAGAAAGCCAACTGCATCCTGGGCTACTTCAAAAGAGGTTGGGAGAGGTGATTTTTCCCCTCTACTTTGCCCTCATAAGATTCCACCTGGAGTACTGTGTTCAGGCCTGGGGTCCTCTGCCCGAGAGAGACAGGGACCTGTTAGAGTGAATCCAGAGGAGGTCCAAGAACATGGTCAGAGGGATGAAGCACTTCTCTTATAAGGAAAGGCTGAGAGAGTTGGGGTTGTTCAGCCTGGAGAAGAGAAAGCTCTGGTGAGACCTCATTGCGGTCTTCTAGTAATTAAAGGGGTCCTATTAAAAAAGGAGAAAAGTGTTTACACAGGCATGCAGAGATATGACAAGGGAAAGGGTTTTAAACTAGGAGAGATTTAGATTAGATGTTAGAGAGAAATTCTTTACTCAGAGTGTAATGAGGCACTGAAACAGGTCACCCGGAGCCGTGGATGCCCCATCTCTGCAAGTGTTCCAGGCCAGGCTGGACATGGCTTTGAGCAACCTGGGCTAGTGGAAGGTGTCCCTGCCCTCACTAGGGAGGTTGGAATTAGGTGAGCTTTAAGGTCTCTTCCATTTCGATGCAAACCAGCCTATGATTCTATGATTCCCTGCCCAAATATCTACAAGAAAAGATATCATAAACAGGAATTTCATTTGTTCCTGAATGCATTAATTAACGGGTTTTTTAGTAATTCATGATTCATTTTTCAAACAAAAATGTCCCTGTTCTTTTTTTTTTTTTCTCTGCCTTGTTCTTTTCGTTCTTCTCCTTATTCACACAACCTAAAACTGTCATGTGGAACGATAGCACAGATTTTGGCACTTAGGTGGAACAAATATAAAATGATGGCAGTTTATTTGTTTAGCTCACCTCCACTAATGGGTTCTTTGATTTTCTGGGGCTTTTTGTACTCTTCATCAGTAATATTACCTACTGCCTAATACATGCAGCAAACTCCCAGTTAAACGGTTGCGTATTGTTAATCACCTCTCCACAGTCTCCTTGGTCAGCACACACCTGGCAGTGTGTCTGAGTGGATGTCCTTCCACCGATGGCTTCAAGTTGATGCATACCATGCATATGAACCAAAAACCAGAAATTAACCCAAAGGATTGTGGAGGGGCACCAGGCCAGTTCAGCTTGAGCTTTGCTTTCCACTATAAACCTGACTCCGATTCCCAACTAAAATATTCACAGAATATCCTCTGTGTTTCAAAGTTTTCATGTTTGTCCATTTGGAAATATCTTATACAGATGACCAGAATTACCGATCATATTCCAGAGAACATTGAAAAGATGCCAAAAGAGCCTGTTTAAAAAGCAGTGATTTTCTTGCCTTTTTCTCTTCCGACGACAGCTTTAAAACACATTCTCATCACTAATGAGTTTTTTTCAGAATGATTTTTTTCCTGGATTAAGGGAGGAAAATTCGATCTTTCTACCAGAAACCAGTGACGGTCTTCACCAGTGACCAAACACATCAGTGTGCCCAATGCAACTGCTGCATCAGCCTTTGCTAAGATGCACACCACTTCAGTGGCAAGAGAAAACCTCAGGCAATCTCCACTACATTTCCTCTCAACCAAGCCCTATTTGACAGATATCTTTTAGAAAGCCTTCTCACTTGATGGAGCATTTTTAAGAAAGATTAATACTTCTCTCTTCCTGCTTATGTTACTCAATCTAGAGCACTGTGTCTGCTGTGTAGACTACAAATTCTCAAGGGAGAGAACTGTTCAACCTTTGCCCAGTAGCAACTATAAATCTCCAGACAAATGGACAAATGAATCAATTGAATGTTTCAAAAGTCTCCTCTTCAAAGCTGTTTCACGATAGATTTGGCAACCAATTGTAACAGAAATAGCAGGATCATCCTAAAGATCTTGAGAAGGACTTCTAGTGATACAACTTGGTAAAAGAAATGTCTGTCATCAAAAGCAAGATTTTTATGGACATTAGTTCTAGACATTTTTCTATTCCTTTCATACTCAGACATCTGTTGGTAACATGCATTCACAGATCAAGTCTGACAGAACACCACAGCTATGAAATCTTACTCTTCACATTTACTCTTGTGATACTGCACAAACTTTCAGAGACAAGTTCAATTAAGAGCATGTCCAGCACAATTTGGAAGAGCTGAGCTAATCTGGAATGGAACAGTTCCATTGTTTGAAGGCCGTTCAGAACAGACTGCCCCAAGCTCTGCCCCTTTATATATTATTCACCTTCTTAAACAACCTTGTATGCAATTCTCTAGAACAGGAAGACATGTCAGTTGTCCTTCCAAGACACTTTTATGGTTCTTATGCCTAGATGAAATAGCACAAAGGACAGTCTCTTAGAGTATTATTTTGATTGTGCTTAGACAACAACTCAGCAGGACACAACAGATGACTTTTTGGGATTAAACGCATACATGGGAAACTGCAGACTACAATGGATTCTTGCTAACATGTCTGTGTTTGGGGGGAAACCACCAGAACACTTAAGTCCAACATAAATGTGGCACCACTGGGCATTCATGGAGGGAAATTAAAATTTGAGTACCAAGATTCTTTCTGGAGTTGGAAATATAGAGGGTTAGATTAATCTAACAGTTGAACTATTTTTTTCCAAACTTTCTAAATCCACATGTGCACAGATAGCATGCAAGAACTTGTGACCTAAAGGTGAACATTTTGCAATGTGTTGGTTGTCTTAGACAGCGGTGGGACATGATGATCTTAAAGGTCTTTTCCAACCTAAACAAGTCTATGATTCTGTGAATGCAGGCATTCAGGCACATTTATCAGTGAACTTCTCTGGAGAGCACATAAAACAATCATCAGTTTTAGGAAGACGCGTTTGCATCTACCCTGTTCTAAACCAGATGCTGATTAAGCAGAAATTAACTATCTGCTCTCTCATATATTAGATTGAAACATACATGAATACAAATTCCAAGTAAAATTGGAAGCTGTGAGAATGACTTTTACCCTAGTGAACTTTACAACAAGGAAGAGCTGTATTTTCCAAGTGTTTAAGATTCAGTTTTTACCGGCAGTGAATGAAGTCAGGAACAGGATTATGCTGGCTAAAAGATGCTGCATCAAGATTCATGCAAATTTCCACATTATCTCCAGCCATGATTCGTACTGCAGCTTTATTTTCATCCTCAAATGTCTGCCTTTGCAAGGATGCACACAGAAGCAGCATGAAGTCATCTAGGAGAAAGCAGTGATTGCAAGGAAAAATTTAGTCATCAACATAGGTGTAAGGAGAGTTGTGATGTATTATAATGTAGTTACCAGATTGTTTTCCCACACTTTGAACCTCCAAGACTGAGTGGTTTTCAATGCATTTAACTCTGAATTGAAATTTATTAATGTTTTCAGGTTTTTTACCTGCCACTGTCTATGACTTTTATGGAGAAATAAATGAGAAAAGGGGAAATATTCACACATTTTGATGCTGAATTATTAAAAAAGGGATACAGGAAAAGCAGATGCAAAAATAACTAATTCTGTGAATTTTTCTACTACATTCAAAGCCATGCTTAGTATTCCATCTCCCAGAAAATCTGTCATCTTGCTACTGAAGAGTAAATAAAAGGCTGGCTTCAAATTCCACTGTAATGGTGATTTAAGCAAAGGACATACAAACACTTCATAGCCATGTGCTAAAACACTTACACACAAGGAAGACAGGGTTTGGTCTCACAATGAAGTCTGGAAAGTATAACCACTTTATGATGTTGGAGTTGAAGTTGGCATTGCCACTTCTCCATGGATAGTCTGTGTGACAGAAGCATGCAAAAATTCGATCAGTACTATATAGCAATTACTTAATCCTTTTCTTCAGAATACTTACCAATTTTCCAGCACTTTTCTATAAAAGTAAATAGCAGTAATTTTCCATAAAGGGTGTCCTTACCTTTACAAGGAGCAGGTGGGATGCCAATGCAAAGGAAGTACTGGAATGTAATGATGCATGCTAGAAAACAGCAATATTTTGGCCAGATCTCTGCAATAGCTTTTCTCCTACGTCGATACAATACGGCAATCAGCCAGAAGGCATGAATCATTGCATAAAAATCCATCCTCTGACCAATTACATTCACTGATAGAAGAAAACAGGTCTGGAAACGAAGTAAAGAAACATAACTTTCACAACCTCATGGCTAGTCAATACAGCGATAATAAATTATTGTGGATCTTGACAGAATGCTTGGATGTGGCTGCATCTGACTGCAGGAACCCTGTGCAAACCAACATGCACCGACAGCAACTTCCGCCACTCCACCCAAACACCCAAATTTTTGATACTCTCCTATCCAGAGCAGGTTTCCATTATGTGATATCTAAAGATACGGAAAGGAAAGAGCCTTGTCACAACAGCTGATATGCGAAATGTTTAACTGTTGCCAAGCAAAGAACATATTACACAGCCACATATTTTGATAGGACGTGCAGATGTGGAAAAGAGGAACTGTTAAGATTGGTAACAACTAAAATGTATCCTCATGTAGGAAATGGACAAGGTATTTAGACCATACAGCTTCTATCGGTGATAGATGAATCCAGTCAATTCCTGCAAGACAGCTTTAGTTCTCCATTATTCTAAAGGCTCTTCATTCCTACATTTCTGTTCTCTGGCTTCACTGAAAGCAGTCCCTTCATTCAGTACCATGAAATATGTTTTGAAACTTAGTGAACACTTCATTTATTCAGTGCACTATGCTATTTTGGTTTTCTCTCTCCCCAGATTAGAATGAGCTTAAAACCATTTCCCAAAGGAAATAACTTGCTGGGTTTTTTTTTAATTTTCATTCATTCTTAATCCTCAGATGGCTGTGAGCAGTTTACTCCGTTGATCAAAGTGGTGGTAGTGTTTACCAGATAGGTCAAGACCATCATTATGATTAGATTTAGGATGCATTACTCTGGGAGTTGCCTTCTTCAGATAGGCATAGAAAATTGTGAAAAATCACTATTTATGCAAAGATCTTTTGAAAGTGCATTTCATATGCACATGAACAAACAGACAAGGTAAGGGAACAGAGATGACTAACACGAACGATGACTAAGAAGAATCTAGATGTCAAACACAGCCCAAGCTAGTATTCAAAAATAACACATTCAAAAGGTTTGGAATGATAATCTAAAGAAAAGTAACACATATTTACCTCCAAACCAAACTTGTAGAAGAAGTAGTTTATGAAATACTTGACACAGTTTACAAGTCCATCATCCAGATGTGCTCTCGTAATGTCATGGAAAATGGTTTTAGTCACAGGTGCGGTGAGGTTATTTCGACATCTGTAGTATTCTTGATGACGGTAGATTGTAACTTCAAAAGCCAGAATAGCCAGCATCAGTAAGTTATTCTACAGGAGATACAATCAGAAGGATATTAAACAGAAGTCAAAACCACAAGAAGCTATAAAATTTTCTGATAAGCATAAACCCATTACTACTCAAATTGATGTTATTACTGAGGACTTGTGCACTCCAGAATGCATTGGCATCTATTGCCAGCTACTATGATTGAAACAAATCAAGGTTCACACCAATTCTTGGATTTTGATGAATCATACAGACATCCAGAAGATATACACAAAGAAATTAATTTTAAAATACTATAATAAAAGCTAGTTGTGGAAATGAAGGTAAGGAAAAAGGCATTGACCCATCCACCTGCCCTCTTGTATTTCATAGCTTCTCTTAAGGTATCATGTTTTTTTTCGCAGGAGATCGAAGATACAAACATACACAAAAGCCATGTGCAGAGGTTTAGCTGTCAAGCACTAACTTTCCAAAACAAGGATGCTGGGTAGAGCAAATTTAACCTGGGCACTCTTTTACATGAACAGTCTATCTGTCAGTCTTCTGTCAGGCACAGCTCCTTCTGTCCCAAAGCCAGATTGACTAGGATGCAGTCAGGGATGGCTGTGGATTGATTTTTTATTTATCTCAGGAGCGAGATCTGCCCTGTGCTCAATAGAAGAGAGGTACTAACTGACTCCAAAAGCTGGCTAAAAAGACCAGCTCAGGGAAAGTCCCTCAAGGAAGCCATAACTGAAGCAGAAGTGGCAAACTCTAGATCTCTGTTCTCTGAGAAATATTTGGGACAAGAATCTCCTGAAACAGGTGCCACTGGGATTTTTATGTTTTCTGACAACCTTAAACTGTGTACATAGAATTTTGGAGAGTAAATTAGTGAGAGGTATGGTTTTCCCCAGGCCTTGGCACATTTTCACTGTAAGTAAAGTTTTTTAATCAAGACAGGAATAATAAAACATTGCTCACAGGCACCAACCAAAAACAAGAAGAAAAACAAAAGACATCCATTTACGAGTGTTTGAATGAATGATTCTCTTAACTCATTATATTTTCTAAACTGTGACTAAGGAATAAGCACTTAGAAAAATTAACTTCTAGCACACACTGTCATTCAGGGCAATTACTCCAATTAGACCCATCAGTTCTTTGGTACCTGAAAGCCATGCACCTCTTAATTACTTAGCGTTCTTAAATATCACATTTCTTAAAGAGCTTTCAACAGATGGTAGAGCCCAAAAGTGACACTTCTACATGAAAGAATAACTTAACTGGTACTGAATCCCTCTGGAAATGTTCTGTGTAACAGATGCGGTTTTCTATTGCCTCTTTCCCTCTGTACTTCCCTATTATCAGTGGTTTGCATTACATTTTTTTTTTGTGTGACAGATTATTTATTTCAAAGACAATGCTACTTTCATCACAAATAAGAAAATATCTGAATACAGATAATTAAAGAAGTTACCCTTAAGTACACAAGCAGGGGATTAGACTTTCTCAATCCAACCCACTCTGCAGGATCAACTGGCCCACTGTAGAGCACTGAGGTTTTCAGTTCTTCTAAATTGACCTTAGTTTCATTCTGTCCTGGCTAAAAAGAAAAAGCAACAGTTATAAAACATGACTTTAAGAGTGCTTGGGGAGGGTATGATAATCAACAATAATACATCAGGTGAACTGTTATTTTTGTACTTGATATGCTTCCTTTTGCTCTTCTTCACTGAAGAAGACAGCAGTCAAACCTTTTTAATATGCATTTGTACTCACCAATGTACAGTTACTGGAAAAAGTCTTGGGATCAATAGATGTGAGCTGGTACAACATTTTGCAGACAATAATCACACATGTCCAAACAGTGCAGATACTTGATGCCAGTGGGCGAAACTGAGCATATGGCAAAGCAAGAGCCCAGGCAATTAAAAACACAAAGTTAAACAGAGACACCTGAAAACACAAAAACAGTACAGAAATTACACGGAGTAACAAAAGAACTGAGAAAGTTTGACCTTTTTCCACAGCAGATTAAAAAAAAGAATCATTCAAAAGAAAGGGACATGAGAAACTTCGAGGAAAATACTGAAAAAAAATTTACAACAATACTCACGATAACACAGACACAAAGTAGTAAGTGAAGAAGGAAAAACTTTACAGTTGGTTTAGGAGGAAATTTACCACCTACATAATATTAATACTATTAGACCCACAAAACTCCTTATCTTCCTTATCAACAAATGTGAAATACAAAGGACCACCTGCAGCTTCTGCTGCTTTAGTACACATGAAACAAAGAAGAGTTGGCACAGATCCACGTGTTTGTGCAACCGATCTTCATCCTCTTGACTTTTCCCCCCCCAAGAAAATGTGAGAATAGGGATTTTTTTTTTGTTTTGTTTTTAGTGAATCTTGTCCTACTACCCTGTTTAAGAAATGGCTATGTCACGTAGAAAACTCACATTGTCCACACCAAAAGCACAGCTAAAAGCATTGCTCCCTTCTTCTTTAGGCATAGTTCCACATTCTTGTTTCTTAAGCACCAGACTAAGTTTAATTTTGCTATACATACCTTCCCAGTCCTGTTCTACACCTTCCATCCCTGGATGGTGCCCACAGACAGGCTGAGCAGGAGAGGGGTTATGTCTCTTAAATCCAAAGAGTTAGGCAAATAAAACTTTAATATCTGGAGAAAAGGCAGGGGCTAAGACCCTTGAGACAGAGAATGTGGAAGATGTCAAGGCAGGTTCCCAGCAGGTGACAAACCCAGCTGGATCCCATAATTTCAGTGAGGTCCGACAGGAGGAAACCCTCTCCCTACACCTGGGTGAGTAACCATGTGGCAGATACTGACAAGCCTCTATGATGTGTAAGAGTTTGACAGTGGGTGTTTACTTGCCTCTTTCACTGTGACCCAGATGATGTAAGAGGAAACAATTTTGATGATGTGCAGCTCCAACAGCCACCACACGAAGACTTGCATCTTGTGAAAATACTCCAGGAATTTCAAAAACAGCACTGTAAGGCGGTCGATCACCAGATGCCACTTGTTCCTTAAGTCTGCAGGGGTGTTCAAGCAGAATCATTGTGAGGACAAAACCAGAAGGCCTCTGTGAAATGGAATACTCCACTAGAAAACAACAAGCATTCTGCTTCTCTTCTATGCCTTAGAGTAAGACAAGATGGAGGATAATGGTATGGCTCAGTGGTGAACTAACTAAAAAATGGGGTTGAAGCCCACTTAGGGGTTTCCCTTCTGACCCACATTCCCTAGAAGGATTCTGCACTTCAAAAGTGGCAGTGGTGGCCTCCCTTGCCAATTTTGCTTTTATTCCTCTCATCAGATCTCTTTTTGGACTCTTGTCCACCAGTATTTTTGGACCTAAGCATAGAGATCTCATTTAGGAACTAATTCCAGCCCTGGTCCTTTTCCAGCTCAGAAAAATAAAAATTTTTTTGATGCTTGGAAGCTATGGACCCAGCCGATTTCAGAAAGCACAGACTACTACTACTCAGAAAGCTTTTCAGCCAGACTGGAAAAAATCCATGCACACTAGGACTTGGATTCCTGTCACATGGCTTTAGACAATTGTATTATAGACATCTTCAGATATCAGAGTTATCTAAACTGCCTTGAAAACAGCACAGCCTCTTAGAGTGTGACCTGTGCCTTCACAGGACAGACATCTAAAACAAGCAAGGCAAACTGCAGTCCAGTCAAATATTTCTCTCAGCTGAAAATCCTTTATCAAGTGGAGATCTTGAAGTTGGGTGAAAGTATCCCTTCACTGGGGCGTTTGGCTAAAAAAGCCATCCTCCCAAATATCACCCCAGAGAGCAAGCTTGTGGCATCACCTTTTACATGTTACATGACAATATATTTGCTGAACAGTGCTCGCTAAGTGATGACTTTGCTTGTGGGCTGGCTGTAAAACTGTTTTATCTGGCTGGTACATATTAGTATAGAGTCTTCACACTGTATTCGGGGTTTCAGAAGCATTTCGGAGATTAGGAAGGATTTTGCATGCTGTGAGAATATTCTTACAGTTAACATCAGAGATGGAAACATTTGCAAGTGATACCAAAGCACATCACTGTCTAAGCTGTTAAAAATGCAAAGCAGTTACCACCTTCTTTATTTAATTATTTCGAATTATCACATTATTTTATATGTAAAGCAAACCAAGATGGTTACTCCACGCAAATTTGTGTGAAGAACACACGCACATTTGTGTGAAAATGCAGACTTCTGGAACACCTCACAACCAAATTCCGGTTTATTTTCCTTTGCCTTTTTTTCTCCAAACATGACTCTAAACATCCTAATAAAAATGCTGAGTGATGTAAATTCCATGAGCACGTAATCGAACTTGAGAAATTAATTAAGCTACAGAACTCTACTCCTACATACTCTAATCCTTATGTGTTTTTATAAGCACAATGAGAGTATTTAAGGGAAGCCTTTACAGAGTTAGATGTTCTCATTCATTCTTTCGTTGCATTTATTTTGATTTGCAGTGTTGTGTCATACAAGATGTATCCAGACAGTGCCAGTTAAGTGGAGCAGGCAGATAAGGTGCTCTAGAGTGAGCTCTGTCTAGCATGGCCAGGCACTAGACACAGAGGGAATAAAATACATCCACTGAAAGATTGTACTACTCTGTAGTGAAGTCTGCACATGTGAACATATTTAATGTCAAAGCTCTGGCCACATGGCTGTGTAAAAATGGTGTAACCCCAGCAGAAATAAACGTGTGTGCAGCTTAAAAATGGATCCCCTTGTGCTATTTCCAAGCAACACCAGCTGCAGCTCCCCACATCCCTGCTTTGCATGTGTCACTGCACAGAGTAATGTCCACAAGCTGGCCTCTGTCCCAGGCCCTTCCAACAAGCTGGGATGGCCGGAGTGCACCAGACCCCTCACCCCTCACAGATCGCATGAAAGCTGGCCAATAAAGGTTTCCATGGCCCATGACCACCTCTGTGAGGGCAGGTGTTCCACCTGGGAAAGGTAAGTACTTTCAGCTGAGGTTCAAGCACTGGAGTAGGCTGTCCAGGGAAGTGGTGGAGTCACCAGCCCTGGAGGTATTTAAAAGACGTATAGATGTGGCATTTAGGACACGGTCTAGTGGTGGATATGGCAGTGCTGGGTAAATGATTGGACTCAATGATCTTAAGAAGTCTTTTCCAACCTAAATGATTCCCTGATTCCCTAGGGCAGCTAAGCCTGATGTGCTGCCATTTTGCCTTGACAAAGACCCTCTTCCTATTTAGGTGTCACAGTCCTGTGAATATTGGCATGAGTAACTAAATTTGTAGTAAGGCCATTTCCAAAGAATATAGCTTACTTGGGTGTTAAATGCTTTTTCCTGGTGTCACTTTTGGCTCATATTACAAACTGAGTTATGGCAATAATTCACTTTAGAAGTTCATATTAGCAACATCAAGGATGACAATATAAGCTGTACTCATGTCTGCCCTTAAGCTTTTTTATGTTCATCTGGCATCAATTACACATTCCATATTCAGAAGTGAAAAATATGGCACTAATGTGCACATAAATAATGAAGCAAACCCATTGGGACTTCTGGGGAGGGGTGTCTCGAAAGCATGCAGTATCAGATATTAAATATGTATGTGTATTATTTTCTTTGTTGTAAGGAGATTTCACACAAAAGAAGTACTTAGGATTTAGGGTAGCCTTCAAATAATTTAACCCAGACTGCCTAGAAGAAAGAGGCAGAGTTTCTGTTGGTTTCTTCCTCTCAGCATCCTATAGTACGATTTTTCCCAAGAAGAGCCTGTAGCCTGTTGAATAATTGAGAAGTAGCCATCTGCTCAGTTCAGGCTCTTTGACACAGACTGCATGCAAAAACAGAAGGAAAATCTGGTGATTGAAGTTAACAGGGATGACTAAGAACAAACCACCTGCTGACACTGTTAATTAAGGCTGAGGAAGGAAAAATTTGCATTCTGCACAGCTTACCTGTAGTTTCTTCTTCCTCTGATTCATTGTCTTCATCATCGTCGTCATCATCATCATCTTCTTCTTTAGCCTCATCTTCCTTCTCTTCTTCTTTTCCTTTTTTGACCCTCCCTTTCCCTCCCTCCCCCTCTGGGTCTTCCATGCTTTTCTCACCAGCCTCTTCCAGCATTTTATCCTCTTCCTTTTCTCTGCTGGCTGTTAAATTCATCATAGTTATGTCAGGCAGGCTTCCATCTTGGTGCACCAGTCTGTTGGTAAACAGTAGCATGTCAGCAAACTGAAGAGTAATGACACTGTAGTCTTTTTCAAACTGTATAATTAGAAAAAAATAAACTGTTCATGGAAAATGCCTTAGAAGTAGAAAAGTTAATGATTCTGGTACTCTCTCCAAACACACACTGCAAATTGAGGTTTTGGAATGTATTAGTAACTACTTCTCACTCAGATACTAATGGTTAGTTAGTAATGAGTGGTATTGACACTTAAACTTGACATTTTCCCCACTGGAGAAAATGGTCAGAGTTTAAGATGTAGAAGCATGAAATGACATTATTTAAGAGGAAACATTTCATGACTTCATAGGGGACTTACTCATTTTGGTGGTTTGGTATTTTTTTCTTGAGGCTGCTCAAAGTAATTGGAACAGAAAGAAAAAGGGAGATGAGAACAGAGGGGTTACAGAAGAAGGTCATTGACAAATACGTCATGCTACATCACAAGTCATAAAGCATTCTCCTACTCCATCTGCGGAAGCCTTCTGATGCCAAGAGCATGCCATCATGACATTCACGGGGTGCTTCTATAAAGAAACATGGAATTGCAGCACAGATGGAAACGGGGCAACCTATTTACACCAGTGCTAAACGTGGTCAGTGCTGTACCACGCTCTGAGTAACGCAGCTGAACCATCACAAGTATCTGACCTATCACTGTAAATGCATTTCCACCTTCCTCCAATTAAAAGATGCAGCTGGAAAGCCAAGGAACTTGCAAATTTTCTTCCAGCTATAGGTTTGGGAACAAACAAAAGCAAGAATTCCATGGCTGCACCTTCAGAAGATTTTATAATATCTGTCTTTGATCGTGCCATTCATTCTCTCTCTCTTTGCCCCATCTCACAGAGAATTTTTCGTTAATTTATAATTGTCTCTAACTAAATCTATCAGTAAGTTTCACAGTACCAAAACTGGGATACAACTGATTTAACACCGAAACAATATTTCTCTTGTGCCACGGTGCCTTCTTTTTTCTGAGATTATTCAGTATATATATTTTCTTTACTAGAGAAAATAAATATTTTCTTACAGTTTTCTTTTTTCTCCCACAGCTGTGCTGTTGGGACTCACCTCCCATAGTTGCAGAAAACCCAGTTTCCTTTGAATACGACTCCTTGCAATAAAGTCTCCCTTTGGCAAGTGTATGATTAGGTCATTAAATGTTTGGTTATGCTGTTGAAATTACTACACTCAGCATACTTTCAAGCACCTGTAAGGCTGTTCTAATATGTTACAGTACCATCTCAGGGATTTATTTTTCTTTATGTGAAATCCTGGCCTATAACCATTTAGACAGGAAATTCTGCCAATTTTAGGATTTTTACAGTTCAAGAAACTAAAAATCTAGGTGATTTTTTTCTGATCATTAAAAATTAAGAGAATAGGCTAGGCAACTAATGAGAAATTCAAACAAGCAGAATTATTTTTCAATCATTTGGGAGTCACGGTTTCTTCAAGATGGAAACTTTGGTGTCTCAAACGAAGGAAAAACTACAGAAATCTGACTAAACAAAAATAAAATAAACAATCCTGAAGTAGAAATACCATGCCAATTATCAAAAAGCAGAAAAGGTGGTTTAAAATTAGAAGTTTAACAAGACATTCAAACACCAAAAAATATCTCGTAGTTTAATCACATTTTAGCCACATTCATGACTAAAATTCCTCATCATGGGTTGGGCAATGAACCTGAGTGTCTAATAACCTGAAAAAATCTTATACTCAAGAATTTATTCAGTAGCTTTGGCTACTGAAAACAGAATCATAAAATGGTTTAGGTTGGAAGGTACCTTAAAGCATGCACCCCCACTGCCATGGGCAGGGACACCTCTCACCAGACCGGGTTGCTCAAAGCCCCATCCAACCTGGCCTTGAACACTGCCATGGATGGGGCATCCACAACCTTCCTTGACAATCTGTTCCAGTGTCTCACCACTCAACAGTAAAGAATTCTTTCCTAATATCTAACCTAAATTTCCCTTCTTTCCATTTGTACCTATTATTGTCACTACAATTCCTGATGAAAAGTTCCCCTCCAGCTTCCCTGTAGGCCCCCTTCAGATACTGGAAAGTTGCTGTGAGGTCTCCAAGCAATCTCCTCTTCTCTAGGCTGAACAGCCCCAACTTTCTCAGCCTGTCTTCGTAGTGGAGGAGCTTCAGTCCTCTTATCAACTTTGTGTCTCTGCTCTGGACTTGCTTTGCTCCAACAGTTCCAGGTCTTCTTATGCTGGGGACCCCAGAGCTCAATGCAGCATCCCAGAGCAGAGTAGAGGGGAAGAATCACCTCCTTTAACCTGCTGGCCACGCTCCTTTGGATGCAGCCCAGGAATGCATTGGCTTTCTGGGCAGTGAGTGCTGCTACCGGCTCATGGTGAGTTCTTCATCTACCATCACACCCAAGACCTTCTCCTCAGGGCTACTCTCAGTCACTTCTCTGCCCAGCCCATAGGCGTGTCTGGGATTGCCATGACTCAGGTGTAGAATCCTGCACTTTGCTTTGCTGAACCTCATGAGGTTTGCATGGGTCCATCTCCCAAGTGTGTCAAGGTCCCTCCGGATGCCATCCCTTCCTTCCAGTGTGTTGACAGCACCACACAGCCTGGTATCATCAGCGAACTTGCTGAGGGTGCCCTCGATCCCACTGTCCATGTCACCAACAAAGATGTTGAGCGGTCTCAGCCCCAGTACTGACGTTGAGAGACACCACTCATCACTGGTCTCATGAACAATGAGCCATTGACCAACTCCACATGCGGCCAACCATCCAGTTCTTTATCCACCTAGTGGTCCATCCATCGAAACCATGTCTCTCCAATTTGGAGACAAGCATATCATATGGGATAGCATCAAACACTTTGCATAAGTCCAGGTAGACAATGTCAGTTGCTCTGCCCCTATTTATCAATGCTGTACCCTTATCATAGAAGGTCACCAAATCTGTCAGGCATGATTTGCCCTTAGTAAAGCCATGTTGGCTGTTACCAATCATCTCTTTTGGGACACTGATTATTTTCATATCTAAGTCATGAATCAGCTAGCATATACACTAAAAGGATATTTAAATCTCTATAAAGTGACTAAACATAAATGTTCTCTAAAAGGACATAACTAACTTATATTTACCTAACACTCTAATAAAGCACTGATAAGAGGGTCATGTATAAAGAAGAGAGAATGAATTTTCATTTCAGTTCAAATGTTATAGAGACCCCTGGTTACTATAAACCAGCAGAGCTCATTTAAAAGGCAATGCACCATGAAATGGAAGTAACCATATAATCAGGTTTTGTATATATGCAATTGCATCGATTTTTATGAGGTATCCGCCCAACTGACTTTTATAATGGAAAAATCTACATTCACACTGGTGTAAATCGAGGACTTAATGACTTACCTCAGTGTAAATTGGATAGAAACACAGTAACTCTATAGGATTTTGTATGAGTGGACTAATCTTTCTCTTATTCATATAATTCCCATTTGTATTCTGGAGATCTGGGAGACAATGGGGTTCTAAAGATGGGTACATGCAATATATATATCTGATAAAGCCTCAGTATGAGTTTAGTTTACAGTAGGCTTAGTTTTATTGGCATCAGTAGGCTTGAGCATTGGATCATGTGCTTAAGAGATCCAAGGATAGATAAAAAGCCCTGCCCACCGTTTGGAAAGTTAGTCTACTCGGAATCTCTCTTCTGAGACTTTCTTATGTGTTGCTAGGGTTGTTTTTTCCAATTTTTGTTTTCCACGTCAATTAGATCCAATTCCAGATCACATTATATTCTAACAGACAACACTGAGGTATTAAGATACAAAAACTTCACTAGTTTAGAATTTTTAAGACTAGCTACCCATACATCTTCACAGCTAGTGAGATATAACTTCATTGTTGGAAGCTACATACTGGTGGGAAGTTATGTCAAATAACATAAAGGTATTGTGTCTGATACTTCGGAAGAGAAATAACTAACTAATAATGCAGTCAGCAAGCCTTGAAGGTACAGCCACTACTGCTTTTAGCTGAGAGCATTTCTTACCCTCAGGTTCATTAAATAGAGTATCAATAATTAGAAGCATACCAATAGATCTAGTTTTTGGCAACAAAAGGATTTCAGTGGCACTAAAATCAGGCATGTGCCACAGGTCTTTGCTGGATTCCTAGTACTTTAATCTATTTGTAATTTACTAGAGCAGAAGATTAATTAATTGAATGCATTGTTAAGCATCTTTTGTCTTTGATAATTTTTTGCTGTTTATGAATTTCTTGAAACTTTCTGGCTAAAAGAAGTTGTCAAGTATCTTTCATGCAAAGCCTTAAGAACAGAAAGCTTTCTGCTCTGCAGAACAGTAGTGACTCACCTCCTGAATATTTGGTCTGCAAGACTCAAACTGAGCACACAGTGCCATACCTCCACTGGCAGGACCTTGAGTGCCTTTATGGGCCTTTAAGGGGATTCGCTGCTTGAATTCAAGCCGTGATGGGATAAGTGGACAGGCCGGGAAGCCTCAGTGCAGAGGGTCCCTTTCCTTTCATTGGTGCTGCTTTCACATGGAGGCTTCCACCCCTATGTTGTGGCTGCATCGCAGCTGTGTCTGTGCCTGCTCCCGTGCCTCTCTGATCCTAAGCCCGACATGCAGGCTGGCACCTTGCCTTCACTGCAAACCTGGCTTCTCTCCATGGACTCGCTGGGACCTCACCAGGCTGTGGCTGACCTTTGTTACAGATTCCAGATCTGATCCTCACCCTCAGTTGGTCCGTGTTCCTGACTGCCCATGGGTGAGACCAGCCTTGCCTCCTGGCCATGCCCCTTGGCAACCAGCTTGCCTGCCTTAGCCAAGGCGCTTGCCCTCACCACTCCCTTAAACACAGGCTTTCTGTAGACCACAGTTCCAGCTCTGGTGAACTTTTAAGAACAGTGACCCAAACTACATGATGACATTTGAAGAAGGAGAGTGAACATGACTCACAAATTGGCTTCTTGTTAGAGCAGGTAGTCACAAATATCTAAACAAGGTATCTTCTTGGTTTTTCTGTTTATATTCAGTAGTGACAACAACTCAGAAGTCCTTCTATTCTCAGAGACGATTAAAAAATAGTTCACATTTATTCCAGTCAAGTATTTTGAAAGGAATCTAATTTGTGGAATAGTTTTCAAGATGCCATTTATAAAGGGATGACGACGATGGCAGTTTTTCTAGTTTGGATCCTGCAGCACCCAACTCAGCCCGTGAATCAACAGCCTTAGCATGCAGTGGTTTCAGTGTTCCTTTTCCAACTCTGAAATTTCAGTCTGTACAAACTCATAACACATACCACACATTTAACGGAACAGGCCCTCAACTTCCCTTTCTTACATGCTTGTAGAAAGACAGGGATGTGTGTTTCTGTGTCTGTGTGTCTCTATGTCTGTGTGTCTATGTGTACAGAGGCGCATGCAGGCATGCATCTTTCCATGCACAAACAAGGGGTAGATAAACGAGCCTCCTCAACCAAATCTATTGTCTGCAGCCAATTACAAATAGCACCAATTATTCCTGCATTGAGGCGTGGGCAAAGTTTAGGAGAATTCTCAGCTGGGAGAAGAAATTCACAATGTATAAATATGCAGAAGAGAAGTATTAACTGCTTCATCAGCTTTAGGAAACTGCAATACCTGAACAACATTATCTCCCTGCTTACTTCACAGTACTGCGCAGCAAGAACATACTTTGCTTTAAGGCAACTAAGAAGTAACAAAAAAAAAAAAGGTATATCAGTTTTAAAGGAAAGAAAGAATTGAAGTACCCACCTATTAATTATTAGATATACACGGCCATTGACTTTGGCATGGCTATGAGGTGGGAGATGAAAGCACAAGATGAAAATGGGAAATGAATTAGAGAGAGAAAAGAAAACCGTTAAACAGGAATGAACGCACTTCCCTGTCTACCAATGTGTCATGACACATTGTCATAAAAAAGCACTCTCTGAAATCTTAACATACACCATGCAGTGAAAAGTCTAGGAAGCTTATAAATGCAACTCTTAGACATTTAGATCCTATGCAACTTCAGTCAGAACTACAGATAATTTTCATAGTCCCCAAAACGTGAGAACAGCCTTTACTGCTTTACTTTAAGTAAGCCTTAGAATACTACAAATTTTTAAAATAATTTTTTCCTTTTTTACAAAAATATGTAAAGGTAATTATGGCACAGCATCATATCAGAGAAATTATCTACCTCACAGCCCTTATCTCTGCCATCCCATAATTCATGGTAGAGCAAGGAAATGGGCTTGGAAAGTCCTAATCAGAGAATTTTTCTTTCTCTTGCAGATGTAAAACTGAGACACTCAGTTCTGACACCTTTATAAATAGTGAGAAGTGCCTCACTCTGCCAGTTCCAGTGTACCAGTTTCTGTGCTCTCTCTTTGCAGTTGGCAGAGCCTTACTCTTCAACTCACTCTGCAGATTTTGCTCATGAGAAGCAGCATTTTAATAAATGAACATTCTCAGCAATTTTAACAGGACTCTTCCGTTAGACACAACTGTAGTACTGTAATCACACCTGGCAGTTCAAAGGCAGATGGAGGAACTGGATGTGCTTTCTTTGTTACTTTCATGACCAGCTCTCAGCTGCTGTGACTATTTTAAGTTCGTTATTAAAAGGACTGAGTTCTGTCTTGTTACTCAAAATGAAGGTTCCGTTTCTTCATTTAAATTTTTTTGTTGCAAAAGGTGCAGCATAAAAGCAGTTTAGAAAGGTAAAGCAGTTGTTAAAGCAAGAGGGAAAATTAAGTTTTAGTAGCTTTGAGAGAGAATTACACACATATATTAATCTTTAATCTGTTTTAATTACCCCTGCAACTTATTACTAGCATTACTGTTAAGCTGAAGTTGGTTGTTGTGTTAGTTCTTATCCAGCTTTATGCATCACTGATACAAACGTCAGCTGAGCTCTCATCGTGAAGTTTGAACTATAAAGTCAGCTGATGCTCAGTAGTGATTTATCGCATCAAGGGAAGAAAAGAGCTGGATTTTCATATGCCAGGCAGTGTTAATAGGAGTAGAAACCAAGAAAACTGTTCTGATTTGGGTATCGGTCATAATAATTAAAACTTTGCAAGAGGAACAAAGGACATATGTGATATTTTGAAAATACTGCAAAATGGCAAATGTAGCACATATGCCACATCTAACAGTTAAAAATATCTAGCTACTTACATGACTGCTTAATACAATCTAGTACACATTTAAACTCAAAAAAATAGCATTCTAATTCCAAGACAAAAGAAGCTGATGATATCACATGATCCTCTTCATCTGTGACTTTAATAAAAAGCCTGGTACGACAATGAATGTCTGCTTTCAGCATGGTATCTCAAGGCTACTTATTCCTGGCAAAAATGTTTGCTCGAAAGGCATTAAAACATTTTGTGTTTTCACTATCAGCAGTTCCATCCTTCAGGAATAATATGACATTAGTCACAGTGATCCTCTTCATGCCAACATTTGGAAAGCTGTATAAAGTACTTGTATCTTTCATGTGTAATGGAAAGACTTTCAAGCAGTGGTTTCATAGGCAAAGTGAACCCATCAAAATCCTACAAGTGCTTCAGAGTTTTTTCTTTTCATTCTTTGTCTATTAGATCAGACTAGAAGGGAGATAGAAACTTCCAATGTTACTCAGCACAAGAGCAAACTCTGGGCTAAAAGAGAACTTGCAGAGTTACTGCAAACTTTAAAGCGTTCCCCCAAATGCCTCAGCCCGGGAACAACCCCATTTCAGCTCAGACACCTATGTGGGCTCTGTTTTCAGGGCGTGGCCAATTCAGAGCTGTTAACACGGACCTGCTGCTGCACAAAAGTCTGCTCTGGGCAAGGGAAATTTGCTCACAGGCCGTTACAAAAGGACCCTAGAATCTACCATCACATTTAGCAATTCAAGAAGAGCAAAGGAGAGTTATTACACAAACAGACATTTAAAAGGTAAGTTTAAAACCCCCCACATCTTTACTGGGAAATTTTATAAAGTTTGATCTTTTCTGGTCTTGGCAATTATTTAAATACAGAAACTGGAAGCATTCCATGAAACTGGAGCTTATTCTCATGGCACAAACTTGTACCATACACTGTGAAGTAGCTTCATATCGAGTTGAATGTATGAAAAATATCTGAAATGCTTTGTAAATCTTGCATAACCTAGAACATAATTCCCTGTTAAGTAAATGTCATTGTTACATAACACCCTGTGGTCTATATGGTGTTATGCAGCTAGTCCCTATCCACAGAAGTGCAGCTGAGACACACTTATTACTAGACAGGTGAACATTCTAAAAGTAGGGTCTAAATTAATTGCTTTCTTCAAAGAATGAATGTAATTGTCATTGCATAACATAACACTATGTACTACAAAACCATTTCTCTCTCCTACACTCCTGGCTCAGGATCCTAGGCCAGATTGGTTTTTATGCAGGAAAATATGTAAGAATTGAACACTGGAAAAGTGATGTCCCAGATTAATGAAAAAATGCTAATAAACTTCTGAATGAAATTACCAAATGTCTAGCTTAGCCAAGGGTCAGTACTATGAAATGTAACCACAAATTCTGAATTTTTTCATTTCTGAAGTTCAACTTTACAAAAAGGCCTAACTGTTCAATGCAAATATGGTATTTTCCAAAGATCTCCCAATCTCATGTGGCCGTCAAAATGGACATTTTAAAAATACAACTGACCCAAATTAAAAGCTGTATTTCTTATTACTGACAGGCACACATACAAAAGGACACACATAGTAATTAAGCATCTAACTCTCATTAAAGGTCAAAGCCAATGAAATAAATACATAAACACCATTAGTACCTTTGAAAATATACCCCAAAATGAAAAAGTTCAGTGTGTAGGAGAAAATGGGGAGAGACAGATACTTTGGTTGTAGTGGGGTGCTGGATATTGTGCACCTTCTTAAGCCAGGTAGTCATAGCAAAGGCAAATAATATCTACTGAAAAGTGAGCATTACAAGACAGTCAGAAACAGCATTTCCAAACAGATAATCAATAGTTCCATTTACTTTGCTTCTTTACCTGTAAATAGTGTTGTCCTGTTTGCTGGTTACAGCTTTTAAATCAGTGATCTGGAGAAACCGATCATGGAAATAGTGAAGGTGTAAGATACACACCAGTAGGAAGGAGGTGGGGATAAAGATGCGTGTGAATAGATCAGCCACAGAAAACTGTTTTAAGCCAAGGTCCTCTAGTCTGGAAAAAAAAAAAGTATTCCACTAAGGCATCTTTTCACACAGAATATTCTTTCCATGAGACATTACCGCAAATCATTTGCAATAGGAAATAAAGGGATGGTACTTGTTATGTTTTGGTTTCTAAAATTCTCCTAAACTAGCAAGTTTTACGATGGAAGTATCTTGTGTTTGGACTCAGTAATGTAGAGAGGTACGTAAATGTGTGTCTAATGAACAAACTCTGCCACAGATCTCTTGAATCAAATGAGTTTTCTCTGACTGAAAGTCCTGCACTGGAGATCCACTCATATTGCTTATACTTTCTAATGTAAGCTCTGCTTGAGAAATGCCCAACACATCATAAGGATGAAGAAACCCAGTCCTCCTCATTAGCAGGAGAGCAGGTCCACCTTCATCAGTTCCAAACATCCTGCAGATCTACCCTTAATCTTTCCCTGGATCTTGTTCCTATGGCAAAAGTGGTCAAGAGAAGTATTGGCACTGTATTGAGAACAGAGGCAATCCAAAATCCTAGGCAGCCAATTGGGGAAAATACGACCCTGGGCTCCTCTCTTGGTCTTACTCATTTCTATGGTTACATCAGTAAATCTACGGCTTCATAACTGAGTGCCTAAAATCAGCTATGCCTGAGAATGGGATCATGACGTTTTTCTCCCACAAGAAGCAAGACTACTCTCAGATCCTTCCGTCACACTGAACTCAGAGATCCAAAGAAAAAAAAAAAATCAAAACCACTTACTTCCTTTCATCCAGGCCTGTCATGTTCTTCCACAACCCAGGGAATGACTCAAACTGGTATGTGTAGATGAAGATAAGTACCAACATCGTGTAAACAACCACTGACATCCAGAAGTACTTTAAAATCTTTCTCCACCATTCATAGTGTACCTGAAAATCACACACTAAAGATGCTGACACGAGCTGAAGGCAAAGACACTGATAGAAATAATGACAACATTGTACTGTCAAACAACGATGAAGAACACTATTTTTCCTAGCTGGCCTGAAGTAAGCAATGATTACCCAGAGGCAGGCACAGATCTCAGAGATATAGTTTTTACTCCTGATGCAAATGCATTCAAGTAAAGAATTTTGTGCAAAAACGTTTGATGGGACATGGGCCACACACACAAAGTCAGAGACAGCTTCAGTCACTTAATTTCATCACCATTAGGTGATGAAAGTCCAGGAGGAGAGGGACTCCATGCTCATTGAGGTGTGGAAGCTGTGTGGACCAGCTGTCACAAAAACTGGTGGCTATGTAGAATGTGCACAGATTCAGAATTTTCTACAAGGGTTTCAAAGCTCATGGTGAAGTGGCATGCCAGAGCAGAGGTGGGCATTGTATCTAATTTATGTGCACTTTGCCTGTCACTATAACCAAAAACCAGAGGAAAATTAGTCCTAATCCCTTCAAATGGTCTTATTCTGTTGTGTCTAACTGAAGAACAAATACACTGTTCATGAATTCTATTTGGAGCTACTTTATTGCCAAGCTAAAAGTACGAACAATTCTATTCAAGGATAAAATTCAGTTAACACAGTTCTCACGTACCTGATAGAGGGCCACACAGAAGAGGAACAGTACCATGTAGATGATTTTGTACATGACAATTGTACCCTCAAAGCTGACAAAGAAGAACATGCCCCCACAGACGTAAATCCAGTACTTGATTAACATAGCCATCACCAGGTTCCCCAAGACTTTCATAATATCCTGTTCATCCTCCTCCTCTCCCTCTTCCTCCTCTTCCTTCTCCTCTTCCTGTTCTTCTGACACTTCTCCCTCTTGCGACTCCTCTTCTGCAAATACAGAGTCACATTTGGCCTGTCTCTTCTGGAGACTTTTAGTAAGAATTTAAATGGGTGGAAAGTAAAATCTCTGCACACAACAAAGAAACTTAAAACTCAATATTCACAAGAGACTGTAATTCCTAATAATGCATGCCTCCAGAGCAACGAAAAGGGTTTTAACTTCATATGAGCTTAAACCTGCTGCCGGAGCCATAGGGCACATGGCTATACATCCTTACCAGACACCCGTCTTCACTTTGTCTGAAACGCCAGCAGTTGCAGTGGAAAATTAGAGCCTAAGGGTTGCATAATGGATAATAGCCAAAACACTTTCCATGGCAATGCTTATACTCTTAAGTAAGCAACCTTTTAAACTGGAAAACAAAGAAACCACCAGCACCACCAGAAACCTCTCATCTTGGGTTTGAACTCTCATCTCAAGTTTGAACCTCTTGTCTTGAGTTTCATCCTTTAGATAATGTTGTGTTTACCTCTAAAAACCACAAGCAAGGGAAAACATTAACATAAACCCAAACAAGCTTTAGAAATGCTGCACTAACACTGCTGTTTTTCAAAGAAACTACCACTTATCCAGGTTTTTGTGCTGCACCTGGGCCAGAAAAGACAAGCTGCTTTAGCCCTATGAAGAGGTCAAGATTCCCCAGTTATTAACCTTACGAGGTTTGTGGAGGGCAGGGTAAGTGTCTCCCCAGCAGCAAGTACATGTGCAAGTATCTAGATAACAGAGCTTGCCAAAATCATTGTACACAGTTGTTTGTCTTTCCATTGAGAGCAATATTGAAATTTCACCATCAAAAGGCTTGTCCACTCCTTTTGCCCCACTCACCATCCCCCTCCTCAGGCTCTTGCCTTGAAAATCCATGTAGTCCAGCTTTGACACTGATCAGATGTTTTACTGAGACAAGGATTGTAATTAATCAGAGAGGGAACCACACCACTGCTTCCAGGGATCACTTTCTACCATTTCAGTGCACTGAGCTTTTCCAGTTCAACATCCAGAGAGAGAGGGCAAGGAATGTTTGGAGAAACATGTGCCCAGTAGCAAAAGAAAGAACAGGTCACTGAGTTGTTAGATAAGCTGAATCTATAAAAATAAACTTTGCTCTCAGGTGTACTTGAGCCCCTGCACTGGAAAAATATATATTTATTTTTTCCACTGAAATTTGTTGTTTAATTTCGGTGTCTGTAAAAGAGTTTATGTACCAACACAACTTCCAAGGAATTTAGCAACTTCTCCTAGGTAAACTCATGTTCTGTGGTTAAACTTTAGGGCAATTTATCCCCAGGTTTGAGTTTGGAACACAGCAATAAACTGATAATTTGAAAGTTCCATGGTCTCTCTAAAATGACTCATTTTATTACCTTCCAGTAAAGAGAATCCTCATTTTATTTTAATTTCTGAAGTTCAAAAGTGTGTTATTTTTATATCTGAGAGACAGCTGCACATAGGTTTTGTAATATCTTTCTTAGCTAATAACAGATACTTTGCTAATTGCTTTCATCGTCAGAGAAACGCAGTAACTGGAACTTCTATCATGACTGAAGGGCTAAATTGGATCTGGCTTTACCTTTTTCTTCATTTTCTTCACTTCCAACTTTGACCTCAGATAAAGTAGCTTCTTTTAGCCGAAGTGCTTTCTGTTCAGTGAGGTGTTGCCTAAGCAGTAGCCAGAAAGTAATTGTGAAAAGAATCTGCAAACAAAAATCAAAACAAAACCAACAGACTAATTGTATATCCTACGTCCTACTGATACAAGCATAGGTTTTCATAAATTTTGCATGCCTTTGTTTTCTCTGTATCTCAGAAAATGGCAGTGGTGGCACTGGTGTCAAATTGCATCTTAGGGCAAGTTATGTTATTTAGGAAACATCCTGCATTACAGCCAACTTTGCTTCATTTGCACTTTTCCATTTCTTAAAGGTATTCACTTACATGCTTCTATTCTACCCCATTCTGTTCAGTTTTTAACTACTGTCTTATAAGTTTAGGGATCTTCTCATTATACATTGAGTGGTATAATTCCCATTTGTTGGTTGTTTTTTCATTTTTACTTTTTTTTTCAGAGAAGAAGCACATGCAAGAGTGTATTGTCATTATCATGGTTTTGTATATCATAAATATTTTCATTTAGGAGGTTGGGTACTTCAGGTACTTAAACGCAACTAATTTAAAAATCAGCTTTTTTGTATGTCTTGCAGTTACAGAAGACCCAGTCAATGGAATATGCCTTGCATTTGCAACAGTTACAAGAGTTGAGATAGCCCTTAATTCTTTTAAGGGCTTCAAGAGATGATAATTCAGTAACAGCACGATACCTTAGAAATAAACAGATCTCCTTAATGAAGAGTGCATTTCTGTGTTTTGCAAAAAGCTAAACTCAACAGCTTGCAATACCAAAATTCAGAAAACAACAGGATGCCTATTGTCTCGCACTTGATTTTATGCTTACTTTCTACAAAGTTTCTGCTAATTCCCCTTTGCAGAAGGAGACTTATTTCACTACTTAGCTAGAAGAACAAAGTTTCAAAGAGGAAGCATGTAAGAGCCAAATACTTTGCACACAATAGAATGACAATGCCAGTAGTATAATATACTTTTCTTCTAATGTGTAAGTCCTTAATGGGTAAAAGGACTGCTCCCAGGAGTTGGCTTTTTTTATTGACACTGCTGCTAACACTGAGCTCATCACAGCAGCAAATTGTCAGCCTGTGTGACTTGTCACAGCTTCCCCAGATACCTCCTAGAGCTCTTGGTTTTACAACACAAACCTTTGATATTGTAAAATACAGACTTTTTTCTGCAGTGATTAGCTCTGTCGTCCCGCCACATTTACTCCCTTGTTCTACTTGACATTTCCAGAGCCAGAGCTGGCTCTAGGAAAAGTCTTGAAGGGTTGCAGACCAAAGAAATGCTTTTAGTCACCTTTTACAGTATAGACTTTATCTCATTTTCAGACCAGGAAACACACATAGCATGCAGACACTTATGCAAGAAAGAATTACAGTACACTTTTATTCTTTCTGGAGAATACTGTATCCAGTCTTCATTTAAATTCAACCATTATTCAAAGTACTTTAAATTAGCAATAAAGGAGGGAACAGAGTTACTAGTGTCCCAAAGAGAGACTGATGGACAAGGCTAACAAGCAAAGGGTGCCTGGGGTGATATGAACAAAAGGAAATACATAATCAGCAAAACAGGGCTTATGCAGGGTCACCTCAAGCGTTTCTACATAAGCAATGCAATTACTTCAAAACAGCCTTACAGGGACATCTGCCAGGTTCTTTCCGGGAAAACAGTATGTCAGGTGCCCCTCTGAAGTGGCTGCACACTAGAGCCCTGCAGCATGGGGAACAAATACAAGCAATCAGAAATCTCCGTGCAAGGCTGTGATCTTGTTGGGATGAGAGACAGGGTGTGATACCCTGAATATTTGCAATACAGAGCTACAGGCTCTTTAGGAAGCACAGGCCAGAAAGATGCAGAGGTGAAGTTGGGATTTGCAGGACAACACAGTTGGAATGCATAGACTCTACCTGGGGATGGAGGATGGACTAGGTAATCCGGGAGGAATGCAGAGACCGGCCAAGCATGCACAGACATGGTTAGAAAAGTCAAGGCCTGAAACTGAGCAAGGCATGTCAAGAGCAACAAGATTTGCTTCTGTTCATAGCTCAGCAGAGAAAGGAAAGCTAGGGAAAATCTAAGCCCACTGGTGACTGGGGAGAGGGCCCTGGGGACACAGGGCATGGAAGAGGCTGAGGTACCAAATGCCTTCTCTGCCTCAGTCTTTGCTAGCAAGACTGGCCTTAAAGAAACACAGTTCCTGGAGACCATGGAAAAGTCTGAAGCAAGGAAGAGTCTTCCTTTGGTGGATGAGGCTTGGATCAGGGAATATTTAAAGAAAGCAGGCATACCTAAGTACATGGGTCCTGATGGGATGTACCCAGGAGCTGGCTGGTGTCACTAGTAGATGCTATTCTCAATAATCTTTGATCAAATGTAGTTACGGGAGAAGTGCTGAAGGAAAGCAAATGTCACTCTTATTTTCAAGAAGGACAAGATGAAAGATCAAGCCTGAACAACCTCACCTCAGTCCCTGGGAAGGAGATAGAGACGAGATGCTGGAAAAGGCTTCCTAGAGATCTTGTGGATGCTCCATCATTGGAAGTGTCTGAGGTCAGGCTGGATGGGGCTTTGGGCAACCTGATCTAGTGAAACATGGCCCTGCCCAGGTCTAGATGATCTTGAAAGGTCCCTGCTGACCCCAAACCATTCTGTGATTCTAATGTGATGGAGGAGCTAATCCTGAAAAACATTTCCAGGCAAATGAAAGATGAGAAAACCATCAGGAATAGTCAGAGTGTATCCACCCAGGGGAAGTCATGCTTGACCAACTCGATAAACTTTTATGATAAAATGACTGACCTGGTAGCTGAGAGGAGAACAGTGGATACTGTCTCTTACTTAGACTCCAGACAGAAACTGTCTCACATAAGATCCTCATAGAGAAGCTGATGAAGTGTGGATGAGCAGACAGTGAGGTGAACTGAAAACTGACTGCACAGCTGAGCTCAGAGGGTGGTGATCAATGGCATAAAGTCTAGTTGGAGAACAGTGACTAGGTGGGGGTCAATACTGAATCCAGTCTTATTCAATATCTTCATTTTTGATACAGATGATGGGGGAGAGTGTACCCTCACTGAGTTTGCTGGTAACACAAACCTGGGAGAAGTGTCTGATTCACCAGAGGGTCATGCTGCCACCCAGTGGGACCTTGACAGGCTGGAGAAAGGGGCAGACAGGAACATCATGGCATTCAACAAGATGAACTACAAAGTCCTGCACCTGGGGATTCTTCTTCCCTACATAGCACTGGTAAGGCCACAATTTTAGTGCTGTGTCCTGTTCTGGCACCCCAGTATACGAGAGATGGATGTACAGGAGAGAGTCCAGTTGAATGGCCATGAAGGGACTGGAGCATCTCTCCTATGAAGAAGACAAAGCTCAGGGGGAATCTCATTCAATGTCTATAAATATCTGAAGGGAGATGCACAGAGGTTGGAGACAGACTCTTCAGTGGTGCCCAGTGATGGGACCAGAGGCAATGGGCACAAACTGCAACATGGGAGGTTCCCTCTGAACATCGGGAAACACTTTTTTTCCTGTGAGGGTAATTGAGCACTGGCACAGGTTGCCCACGGGGTGCAACAGAGTTTCCATTCTTGTGGATTTTCAAAAGCCATCTAGGCATGGTCCTGGGCAATCAGGTCTAGATAGTCCTGCTTGAGAGTTGTACCAATGACCTCCAGAAGTCTCTTTTGGCTTCAACTATTGTGTGACTCTGTGGAAGTTATGGAGTGCATTTTGTTCAGCCTAAAAAACCCCACTAAAAACCCACTGGCTTTACGGATGTGGCCAAATCACCACAGATACACGACAGCTTCCTTTCTTGACACCATCTGTTCTGAGACAAGATATTTGATGATATAGCTAATAAGAAATAATGTCAAAGAGAATGAAGTATTAAGACAGTTAAAACTCCCTAGAGATTTACAAAGTCATTGAGAAAACTGTACAACTTCTTTTGCAGAACCCTTTGAGCTTTATACCTCTTACCAAAGTAGCCCTACCTTTACAAGACAAATAATACAGCACACACTAAATTTCAAATGCATTAAAGACCCAGAAATGGTTGTCCAAAGGGTATTGCCAACAAGGAAGATGACGCAGAGAATCAACTTCAATTGTAATTAGGAGTCACAACGGAAGTGATCCACTTAGCACAATGGCAGCAGAGCCAACCAGATGCACTCCCCGAGATGCCCCTCGTGGGTGATCTAGGAAACAACTTCCTGCTCAGTCCCTTCCCCAGGAGCAAACTTTCCAAACAAAATGCATTTTCAAGACATCAAAGGAAAAATCTATCATGCACTAGGGTCAGCAAATTCTCTTGGTTCTAACCTGAAATGGATTTCAACTCGTGATGATTGAGGTGTAAGGATAAAGAATTAAAACTCAGTCACAGCTATGTGCTGATGCTTGTGCCAGACCATTAGGGAGTGAGCAGTATTGGTAACTGCAAAGACAACACAGTTCCAGTTGCCATCATAGTCAGAGACAGATCCGACATCCCATGGGTATTCATCTAGCGAATCAAATAAAATCTGGTTTTGAATCCAGTTTATAAAACCTAACAAGTGAGCAATTTCAATCCACCAAGTATTTTCTACAGAATTATCATGAAAATCTAAAAGGTGTCTGAAACACTTGCTCTAGTATTATCTTAATCTGCCAGAAGCTGTTTTCTGAACACTCTTTCTAATGACTTACGCTTAACTTTAAAATTGCTACTGAAAGTGGTTACACTGAATACTGTGGATGCACTCTTAAAGAAATGTCATGAGATCCATATTTTTGTCACAATATATTTTGTGGTTTCATAAATAAATCTCAGCTGTTTGTTACACTTACCTTAGACGCCAGCTCCCCAGGTTCCTTCCTTTTTAAAAAACCAGATACTTGAGGAAGTTCATCATTCTTGAGCTCAATACTCCATATATACTGTAATATTAACAGTAAATTTCCATAAAAAACCATAAATGGTGAACTGATCATGGCGTATTTCCTTCGGTCCCGAATCATCCACAATGTGCAAGACCAGATCAGTAACACAAAAGTCAACCAACTGTGATAAGTGATGCTCCATGCCTTGTGGAAGGAGGAAAGAGAGGAAAAAATGTCTACAGATGCATTCAGGAACGACATAGAAGCAGATTTCAAATTACACTTCATTTACACTTCTCTACTTAGTGCATATTTTCATTTTCATCAGACTCTCACTCATATCAATCACCTACTGAGCCAGCTAAAATAAACCCCTTGGAGGACACGCAGAAAGTGGATCCTGAGAGCAAACCCTGCTTGATGCATTAGCTGCACTTTGTAAGCAGACTCATTGCTTCTCATTATATCAAACTAAAAGACATGGAAAATAGAGATTAAAGTTTGGGCACAGAAATTCTTGCAAAACAGCAGCAAAGAATTCAGAGTAGGAATAGCAAAACCAAATCAACAAGTACTACATTCAAGGCCTTTGACAGCATTACAAAACAGCATTAACTCTATACTGCTCTAGATTTTGTGGAATCAATTTAAAATTGAAAGCTACGGTGAGCACCCACCTAACCTGAAGAACACTTAGTCTCCAGTAATCGTGGTAGATTACCTGAATACTCACAACTACAGAATGTTTTCTACAGCTTTCAGAATTCAGCTATCAAAAACTTCTCTATTAAACACTCAAGAAAAGGATTTTGGGGGTTTAAGTGTTTTTATCTACATTGTGTTATTGATTTAGGACTAAATTTAGCTGTATATTTGCTGCTATAACTGTGGAATAACTGTCAATAAAGCATTGAAAAAAAGGAAATTATTAAACATTAAGAATATTTCTATCAGGTTAGCTTAGCCCTCCCAGAAATTATGTCTTTTAAGGGTATGTGAAAAACACTAATATCCTACCTCTCCATTCTCATATGAGAAAATAGCTTACACTGAGCTGTCTTTGGCTATAGTATAAATGGAATTTGCATCAGAGCATACCATAAATAAATTCATAAATTAATTCGGAATATGTCATGAAGAGAAAAGCTAGCATTAAAGTACCAGTAAGTTCTTCAAATATATCGTCTCCTTTTATATTGAGAGACATGACCCTAGGAATTAATTAAAAGAGAAATGCAGACCTGGTCTAGTAGAAGGTGTCTCTGCCCAAGGCAGGGGGGTTGGAACTAGATGACTTTTTAAGTCCCTTCCAACCCAAACCGTTCTATGATCTAAGAAGGACAAGAGTTTAAAAAAAATAGGAAAAAAGTTACTGTGTCAATATGAAAATACCTAGCTACTTGCTAATGTCTCAGAATGCATCAGCCCAGAACCATATTTTGCACAAGGAGCCTGCCTTATTTACAGGGGAAACTTTTTCTGTTAAAAGACAGCAAATACTGTTTGAAACTTTATGCAAACAAGAGGCAGCCAAGGTAATTTGTTTTACCATCTTTAATACAAAACTAGGCCAAGAAGCTTTATGGTTAATTTCATCATAGTTGAAACTTTTCCAAAACAGTAAAAGCAAAGCTTGCATTGGGAATATAGAAAGACATCTAATCATTATGCAGAAAACTTGGTATAATGCAGCTCAAAGTATTTGCAACAAGGAGGCTTAAAAACAAGCAACAGCATGAAAAAGAGAAAGAAGGATGATAAGTAAAACAACAGGAAAATCTGCCTGTTGTTGTTGTACTTTCCTTGAGATCTTTCTGTGTCAATACAGGAAACCAGGCTTTGCAGATCCTTTCTTCTCAGTAATTGGATGCATGCATCACCTGAATTAGGAACTTTATTTTTACAGTTTTCTGTATCCGTATGACGTATTTTAATTTTATAGACAAACTTCTGAGTAATGCAAACGCATGACAAAACTGCTTGTGCACAAGCTTGGGAATCAGTAGAAAACTGGGACCCAGTGGTTTTCTGATATTCAACAGACAACAAAGCCTGGGTCTCCCAGTCCTGGAAATGTGATGTTTAAAGCAGAACGCCACGTGTTGCCCTATTTAAAGGTCTGTAACAGGCCTGGGAATTATGCATTAATAACCTAAAATGGGCTCAAAATGATGCAGACACCATCTTGATATTTTCTAAGCCTGATGCAAAGACTAGGTGAAAACCAACCAATGAGATTACTTTCAGAAAAGCATGGAGAAGACACTTTTGTAAAATCAACAGCATTATTGTTTTTGTTGCCCGTACTTACCATCATAGCTATCAGAGCACAAATGTAGCTTTGTTTCATGATAAATTGAAATACAGAGACCAGGGCATGCAATTTAACATTTTCTTTTTCCTCCTGAGTAACTTCCTCCTCTTCTTCTTCCTCCTCCTCTTCCTTTTCTAAGTAGAAAAAGAAATTCTTATTTGCAATCCATGCTGGTCTAGAGATAGTACATGCATCCTCTCCTGAAATTATTTTGCTTGCAATCACTCTGATGGCTACTTCAAATCACTGTGTTGGTAGGCAAAGTATTTTGGATGATATACACCTACAGCCCAGCTCACAAAACTGCCATATGGGCATCCATCCTCATAAGGTGACAGCAGTTATTTAACTTTAACAGGCCAAAGAGCTTACCAAAATGACAAGAAATGCTAGAGGCAGTGACTGGAGATACAGAGTAAGAAAACCACATGGAACTAAGGACAATTCCTAGGCAATTCACTACCTGACGTGCCATCCGAAGGCTCCCACTTGTACTGTGGTGTGGAGTACACGTCCGCTTTGGCCGGACCATTTTCCAGCGGCAGTGCAGGGTGGATGGTGTGATAGTCAGCAGGGTTCCCGTTCACTGTTACCAGCAGCACCTGCCAGGACATTGGAGAGAGGTACTGCATTTACCGTGGCTCTTAGAAGAGTGGGACTCCTACTTCTGTGTTTCGCTACTTTTGCAGTGCCAATGTTAAAAGAGGTTAACAAGTAGCTGCAGTTACTTCCAAGAAACTGATATGTTATAGTCATGTTGCATGCAAAAGTAGCCCAGAATAGCTTCCAAAATTAATTGTTGTTAGTTTTTCATGCCATACCAACAGAACTAACAAAAAATTCATCCTCCTTCTTAGGCAAATTATTACATCCAGATTTTCAGACTTCAGTTCACATCTAATTATTTCCACTAGTTATGAAAATGATGGCTCTAAATGACTTTCAAATTTGAATTATTAGTGGTGAGATCTATGTTTGCTGCTGTTAATAAAACCACTTGTGGTAATTATTGTTATTGATGCCACATTTTTGTCACTTGGTAGTGCTAATTCTATACTCTTTCATTGTTTTATTCTTGTGACTTCAATTTCAGCCCTTGTGCTTGTTTGAATGAGGGCTCCAGCAACCACAGTCATTAGTAACTTTCCTATTGGCAGAAACTCACATGCAACAGGTTAGTGACGGCAATACGTGCTCAAGACTGACTTCTTCTCAGGCTGTGAGATAGGAGCATTTCTTGCTTGTCAAAACTACGCACGGGCACGTGCAACAGCCTGTGAACTGTTTCAGGATAGTATCTGGGTTATGTTCAGTCATATCCAGCAGCTGCACCAAGTACAGACCGTGGAGCACGTTTAGATTAGGTTATGGATGCTCCCAAAATTCATCTGCATCTGCATTCCTCTGTGCGTGCTGAACGGACGGGACGCTTCTGCTTTCAGAGTCTGCTAAGGTCTATAGCAGTCAAGATACATGGATCATTTGCTGTCTGTTCAAATAAAGACTTGGATTTTCTGCAATCTGTAAATTGACCTCATATGTGTTGTCAGTCATGCTTTAAGGGCCTCAGCATTCCAACATGAACGAAATAAAAAAATACAGCAAAGAAACTAAACCAAATTTAAAGGTGGCTTGCATTAGAAAGCATATTTTCATATCTTATTTAAACCCAATCAAATAGCAAAGATCGTTTGCCAGTTGGTACTACTATGTGCACCTTAATTTCAAGTGATCAATCAATGGTTTCAAAGGGAAATTATTAAGGAAGCAGAAGACAATTACATGTAGGATAATCAGGATTATAGGACAAATGGCAGGCTAACCATAAATCTAGAAGTTTTACAAATGTTGTCTAAGTTTTTATCCATATGTATCAGTGTTGTCTGTATTTACACACATTGAGAAGAATTGCAAAATTACAAAGATTAGTAGTATACTAACATCCGATGGCTTGTATTCATCTTGGGTCATTGACAGAAGCTGCAAAAAGCAATGCAAGGACAAATTATTACAGAAGCACAGCTCAAGCATTAGTAAGTCTAACTTCTTGAATATATGCATGCATATATGCTGACTTTTGCAGATTTGCACCAAGAAATTCAGAAAGAATTCTTTAAAAGTCAGCAGAATTGTACAATATCATAAAATTATATTCAGTGTGCCATAGCATTGACATAATTTTACTGTATGTTCCTGCGAATTTTAAACCAGAACTGAGAATGTTGCATTGAAATTTTGGATACTAGGTCAAAGAATTAATCAGTATGGCATTATACTGATTAATTGCTTTCTAATGTCTTTCTAATGATCCAATGCTTAAAAACTAAGTTTTTAAACAATCATTAGAATTACTACAATTAAAAAAATACTTCCTATAAAATGGTGATGCAAATATAAAATACAATACTTTATCCATTTGCCAGCTCATTTCCCATTATTATTATTATAGTGGATTTCTTGGGGCTTGAGTATATGTGGCTTGAGTATATATGAATGTTCATATGTCCCAAACTTGACAATAACTCAACAAATGAAATTTTGCAGTGCAGCTGGTGCAGACAGATGGTAGAGAGCTGGACCCTTCCAGGAGATTTTACATAACTGCCTAAACTGCCTTGCTTTGTATCTTCAAGGAGGACACCAGTATGCTTAGGAGAAGATAAGCTGGCAGTCCCCACTCACCAATGACAGCACTAATCAGTAGTTACAAGGCAGATCAGATCTTTACACCAGGTTTAGATCCCTGACAAACTTTCTAGCTGGTTTGCTCAAAGATAATGGCCCCAAGACAAAAGCCCAGCCCTACACTTCTTAAATGTGGAAGCCAAAAACATAGAGCATGCTTTTCATTTACTTCCTTACACTGGCTCCTGGTTTTGTTTTATTCATTTTCACAAAATATATTTCTGCTCTGCCATGCAGCCTTGGTATTGTATCTGATTTATATAACCACACGTGAAGATCCTACTTGCAAGCTACATAACACTGCTTCCCTTAATTCAAAGTAATTGTGTAGCACAGAGACCCTTCCCCCTCCAGTCTTACTTTTCTCTCATCAGTTGTATAGTGGCTTGCATACCACAGACTGCGCCTCCTCTCCGCTGTCATTGGAATTGGGCTGCAGGGAATTTCTTTGTCATCTTCCCTGCTGACAGATTTCTCTTCATCGGGCGTCTGCTAAATGACAACAAGTGACAGCACTAGCTATAGCTATGTAAATACAATCTTAGCAGAGGAACTGAAATTTCCCCCCAACTGATGCTCCCTCTCCAAAGCATGTCTGAAGCATCTTCTAGTGACTACTACACTCGGTTTACGATAGGTGACTCTGAGATGACATTTTCAGAAACAGTGACAGAGCTTTTCCATAACTGCTAGTTACGTGACACCAGAATTACACAGACCTCCATGTACTACCTTATTTTACTATATAGTCATACCATAAGCGTGCACAAATACACAAAATATAAAACCCACAAGGTACAATGTTTAATTTTCAAGGTATGCTACCTTGATTTCAGCATCTTTGACCACTGTTCCATAATGTCTTTGCTGACGAGCTGGTAAGATATGGACTTGACAAATGGAACACAAAATGGGTGGAGAACTAGCTAAACTGCCCTTCTCCAAGTAGGGTAAAGGCTCAAAGACAAAAAAGTAGATTACCGTGAGTGGAGTTCCTCAGAGACTGGCACTAGGTCTGGTCCTATTCAAAACTACCTGGATGGAATTGCACCCCACAAAACTTGTGAGTGACTCTGAACTGGGAGAAGGTAAACGGGCCAGAAGAAAGACTCGCCATACAGAGACGGGACAACAAAAACTGCACAAGGTTTAACAAAGATAGAGTCCTGCAGCTGGAATAAACCCACGTAACAGTAAAGGCTATGGACAGACCGTGTGAGAAGCAGCTCTGTGGAATAGGCTCTGGGGGTGCTGGTGCACAGCAAGCTGAAAAAGAGCCAGCAGTGGACTGCCCGCCAGGAGCAACGAAGGCAGACACGTCCTGGACTGCATCAGCCAGAGTACTGCCAGCAGATCAAGGGATGTGATTATTCCACTGTGTCTGGCAAGTGTCAGGCCATACCTGCAATGCAATTCTGGCATCCCCAGTGCAAGAGAGACACAGAAAATCTGGAGAGGATCCCACAGAGAACTGTCAAGATGATTAGAGGGTTGGAGAAGCTGAAGGATGCAGGAATTAGGTGTTTTTCCAAATTACAGCAATGAAATTGTAGTTTTAGAGAAGACAAGAGTACTCTTCTCTCAGGGAGGCATAGTTATAGGACAAGAGGCTAAGGACATAATTTGCTTCAGGAAAACACCTTCTGAGTATTAAAAAAAAAATTTAAAAATTATACATGTACATATATACATATACATATATAATTTTTTTTTTTCACCATGAGACCAATGAACCATCCAAGATTTGGCCCTGGAAGATCTAATCTGAGGCCCTGGTCTCAGAAGAAGTTGCTTCACATGATCTTCACAAGTTCCCTCCAATCTGGAGTGTCCTGTGACTCTATGATTGTCTCTAATCCAAGAGGTTTATTTCTCCATCTGAGATGGCAACTATCACTAAGTTGAGGAGGAGTGCAAACCACAGTAGGTTACAGCTTCTCTTTGAGCCCCACCAGAGCTCTTCCTGCACTGTGCCTCCTGAGTGGCAGCTTGCTGGTGGCAACTATTCCCACTGCTTCGGCAAAATCCTCTGATGTAATAGAAGAATAAATCAGGGTGCTGGGCAGAGGTCTGCAAAGCTACCCATGGGAACAGGACATCCAAACATCCTAGCTCATTTTGAAACTCTCCTCATTCCAATCCTAACAGCAAGGTCCTATTTTTTACTTGACTTAGATAAACAATGATTATTAATTTAGTTTCACTTCTCAGAGGAAATGGTAGCACATTTCACATATGATTGTATATTTATATTTGATTGTAAAAGGGCATTCCTAGCAAAACTGTAAGATGAAATAAACTGATTCTGTGCTTAAAATACTTGTCACTGCCGCTTGAAACTTTAATATAAATATGAACCATAAAGAACTGTTTATCAAAGGCATTTAGTTTGGCACCAGGGTGACAAGAACAATACAAAAGACCTAAGACACACACAATTATTTCAGTAAGATATTTTTAGCCTTAGAGATGACAGGGAAGGGTGGGAAATCTTGTTTTCTCTTTCTCAGATGGGGAAGAAAAGTCAGAAAACACAGTACTAGTCACACAAGAACAACTTGTGAGAGTCCTTTGACTTGCCTAATTTTTTTCAGTTCTTCCTCAGGAACTCTTAAATACCTTTTAATTCAAACAATTATAAAAACTTTATAAGAGAACTCTACATTCAACTGCTGTAACTCTGCTGACTCCTGTACTATTACTTACCACTCACAGCACAGAATGAATGGGCTCTATTCATATATTCAGTGCTAGCAGTTACAACTGTGAGCTGAAATCTCCAGAGACAGATTGCTTTTTCTTATTTGCAGAGCTAGAATTTCACAAGACTCAATGTCAGAACAAGTCAGGATCCAAAATAGCAAGCATGAGAAAAGCAAATCTTCCACTGACTGCCACAGTCACTTTGCATGAGTAAGATCCACTCAGAATCCCACATGGAGACTGTACACTGAAATTTCATACATGCCATACTTTGGCATTGTCATGCACACACAAAAAACTTCACCCTGAAACTCAAGATTTGAAGTGGGAGATGTTCCTGTAAAATTGTTCATCAGCTGCAGCATTTACAGACAGTCTCAAGAGCATCTGTCTCAAAGACAATTCTTGCTGCAATCCAGGAGGAATTTTATCCACAAGAGAACCCCAAGATGTAATTCACACAACAAAAAAACACCCATCAGGTTTTACTCTGCTTTTAGCATCTGCTACACCAGTATTACATTTAGCTTACGTACATTTTTTTAGACTGAAGAAATATTTCCCTATGCATGATCCATTATACATATTTTGTCCAAAACAGTTTTTGTTCAAGGGACTCTTTTGAATAAAATTCCTAAGATGAGCCATTTCTTACTGTACAGGACAGCAGTATACAGAGAACAAGTCCTTTACACTAAACACCTCATAATAGCATATTGTCTTTGCCATTCCTTAAACTTCAGGTAGGTTAGTAGTGAGATCCTAAATACAGAGTAACTTTGAAATCACTGGGGACTGCAAAGGCAGGTTATATACTTAGTTCCATAATGAATCAAATGCACCACAACTTCACAAGTTTAAAAACAAATCAATGAAACCTGAAATGCAATTATATCTGGATTTAAATAACTGAGAATGCAGTCTACCAGGGAAAAGCTAGTAAGATAAATTTAAAATCCAGATCTATGGCACCACTAAACAAAACCAAAATGCATATAGAGAAAAAAAAAAAAAAAGAAGCCATAAGGAGAAAGTATGCAAAATACACAAAATACAGTAAATTTTGCAAATCTCAGCATCTCTTTCTAATGACTAATACTTGCATCACTAACATCCTGTGCATCAAAAATAAGCATTAATGCATGGGTACTCTTTCCTTTACAGTGTTCCCTTTTTAAAGCATCCATTTATCTTTGGAGGGAAGCATCATTTCCCTGGCATCTGACGTTCCCTTGGGAGTGCCAAGAGTTTGTATTGCCTCTCATGTAGCCATGAATTTGAGAGACATCAGTGTTTCTTAAATTAATGTCTTTTAATACTCACTCACTCTAGCTCAACTGCTTGGAAAGCATCTCTAATTTCACTTGTTGGCAGTTCTCAGAGACTGGTTTTAGTGTTTTATGGGAATATCTATCTCAGACACCATAAGCAGTCTAAAAAAGAGAAGTGCAGGCAAGACCACTACAGTTCTCTGTAGGAATTTGCAGCATTCACTCTCTCCTAGACAGAAAGGCCCACTTCTCTCCACTGAGAAAGCACTGCAGCTACCTTAGATCCAACACCAAACTTCAAGATGGTGACTGCTGGATGAGAACAACACAGGTGCTGGAAATCAATTCCCAGACTTGCTGAGATCACACAGCTCCCACTAACTGCATTCCACATGTGGTTACTCCTCTGTGAATAGTTCTCATGGTTTTACTAAGCAGTTTGTGAGATGTGAAGTTTTAGTTACAGCCCCAGTGCTGAAATCATACTATTATCTGGAAATCTCAGTTTTCATTTAAGGAAAGAAAAAAAATCTAGTTTCCAGATGCTGCAGCTGCAGAAAAAATAAAAGGAAAAAACCCCTAAAAATACACAGTGCCAGAGGGTACTGGACCACAATGATGTGACTTTAGAAAAGATAATATTAAGATTTCTGGAAACTTAAGACACAATTTTTAAATAGCTCAAGCTGACAGTTCTGGCACCGTTCACCTTTCGAAGCTCTATATATGCAACCCCCAAATACCAGACATCCCAATTCAGAGGTGACGTATTTTGATTGCCTTTTTAAATGTTAAAGGGTTACATTATCCATTATATGAAGAAACATCCTTAAAATAAGAAAACCTTCAACATTTTTACTTGCTACTACAAACTCCACTAATTCACAGCACGGTACCATGAGTATTTTCACTGTGGTTTACAGCACTACTAAACCTCAACTTGAAAACTCACAACAGGCCTCTGAGGATCAGGAAATTAAAATAAGTAATGCCTAGGATCATCCTTTTTATACTTTGAGTTTCTAAGCTTTTAAGATACCTCTGGGTTCTTATATACCAAATTTCCTCTGAAACTGGATGAAGTAAAGATTTACTTTTGTTTTCTCCTTGTTCTCTTGCTCTTAAATGAAAGCTGGGATTTTCACGCCGGCGCACAGGAGGAAAGGTTTTAAGAAAATTTTTTTATATCTGTGATAAAACTGCAAATTTGTGTTTCGTCTTTCAGCATCCCGTGCCAGAAGGTATCCTACCTCTGTTCTGGTAGAGAAGCCTTGGGTGTTGGCTTTTCACTTGATAGCACTGAAACTTGAATCACAGACTCAGAATCACTCAGGTTGGAAAAGACCTTTAAGATCATTGAGTCAAAGTGCAGCCACTCCTGCGTATCTATACCTGCTTTCCAAATCAGAGTAAGCACTGATGCTCTGCCATTGCATTCCTTACTTAACAGTCCTGGTGATTTTAAGAATAATATCCATGTTAGATCAGACTCCTGAAGACATTTAGCAAAAAGACCAAATTCAAAGTACCACCTTGCACTTGCTCTCTATTTCCCTTGATTTTCCTAAATTTTTGCACTTCTGTTAGCAAGTATCTGCACTGGCCAGTCGCATAGTCATTAGTCACGGGAAGAAAGAAGGAAGTTACCCTTACAATGGGCTCTTGCAGCCAGAGACGAATGAGAGTTGCGAGGGTGTAGTACATCACCAGCAGTAAGATTGGATTAGCGTGGTGATACCAATGTAACTCTCGATTTTGGATGATCATCCAAGTGCTTGAGCAGTTTGTCTGAGTAAGAGAAGTGACGCCGAACAACCTGTGAAAATAAAAAACCAAAGCAGCCACGTTAGAGATTAAACACCAAATCTTAACAATGTTTAAAAATATTTCGGAGGGCAATTTTTGCTTATGTTTAATACCAGTCGCTCTATTCAAAAATAGCATCTGCCATCACACCTAAAATGCAGTGAGTATTTTCATTTCACATATTTAGTCAAAAGAAGTGGTTTTTTTCAATCGGTTTTCAACACGAGAAAATGGGAGTACAATAACGTTACATCTACTATGTCCAGTGAGAAAACTTGCGATGACCTGCTCCCTGTAGATGCAGAGCTACTGAAAATGAGAAGAGAAAATCTGGCTGGAAGTCCATTTGGCAAATCACAGCAACATGACATTTCAGAGAGATTTAGTAAACTGACGTGTAACACCATTTCAGTCACCCTGCCAGGACACAGCTGTAAAATCTATCTTCTTGGCACACTGAACAGTTTACTGATCTTTTCTTTTAAAAAGCTAATACTATTAATAAATTGTTATCTAATTATGCCAATGTTTAGAAACATACAGGACTCTATTGAACTCATAGCTTTTGTGAACAAAAAATGAAAATATTCAGAAAGGTTATTGTTTCAAATGATCAAATAATTGAGGGAAGAAAAAGAAGAAAAATTAATCAGAAGTATTAGTATTAATGACATGAGATATTCGATGTTTCTGGAAAAAGTGGGATTACATAATCTTTCTGTCAAGTAAGGAACATATGTTGGAAAAAAAACCACTTAGAATTAAAAAAATCCCCAACATTTTCAATTTAATACAAGATGTTGGATGCCTAGTAGATGTGTTAAATACTGCAACAAAGCTAATAGGAAACAATAATTATTCTGGCTCTTTCACTGTAAAATAGTTTGCAGAGTTCCAAAGTTTGGGCATGAGCTACCAGCAGCATGTGTCAGTATTCATTATAAACACTTTTGTCTATTGACAAAAGCTTTTTCTACCATAATGTCTATGAGAGTTTTCATTTTTTACCAAACAAGGTCTAAGAGACAATTAAGAAGAACTCTTTCTTGGTAGAACAATAAATCCCGAACTATTGTTCCTCTGAAAGGGTAAACCAAACACCTTAATAAAAAACCAAACCCAAAATCAAAACATGAAAGCTTTTCTGCTGGTAGATTTAATTGTTAAGAGTGTCTAAAAGATTAGTTCTTCCTTTACCTAGTAAGATCCAACATGAAAAGCTGAATGAATACGAAGAATAAGTACGACATTCAACTGAGATGTGCTGTGTGAAATCTGTCTTTTGGATGCTGCAAAGTGAAAATGTTATACCTGTTCTTAACTGGGGATTTGCTGCAAGGGCATAATACCATTAACTTTCAGAAGGAGAGCTCCATAGCATTTTATTCAGCAATCTCTCAGCACTCACTTCTCATTCTGATTGTCAACACAGGCCAAAGGTATAAACTTTAGGATCTTTCAGAGCTTTTGGGTGGATACAAGGTTGGGAAAAAAAAGAAATTACAAAAATCCTGCATACAAAGTAAATTGCTGTAATTTAAAGGAGCTGAACGAGCTGTGTTTGGAGCTGACTCAGACTCAAACTTCCCCAGCATCCAAGAACTTTCGGAGCTGATGTTACAGTTTGGCTCCATTTGGGTGAAATTCATGCTGGATTGTATTCTGTTCATATTTCTATCAGCATAGAGGAATGTCTTGTTTGTCTGCTTTCCTCTCTCCTACTGACTTGCCATTTTTGCTCATAAATGATCAGGGTTGTTGAGTTCCTATTAGTTGCTGAGTTTCTGTTAGTTTCACAACACAGTTCTCCGTCTTTGGTTCATTTTAAGCTTTTCTGTGTAAGCACAGTATGATTCACCCTATTTCTGTCTCATAAGCATCAGAATCAGAGTGTAATCCAATCCTTACTGAAGTGCAAAGTCTTTCCATTGACAGTTAGTGATGAGTATTTCCTACAGAAATGAGGGAAAGTTCCTGAAGGTTCTCAGAACCTTCTGCCAAGCAGACATGACCTTCATATCACATATTCCATTCCTATAGTGTTTTATAACATACTATAGCTAGAAAGTCAGAACAACTTGTGTTTTACTTTTATCCCCACTGAAAAGAAAACATTCCACATAATCCTAATGGTTAGGAAATTTTATTATGTTTCAGTTAAATTCTTATTCTCTTAGTTTCATTTGCTGGCTCCAAATTGTTCATACATTTTAATATTGGACTTAATTCTGCTCCCTTCTGGTCCTGCATTCACCAAATATTCATAAGTTACAGCACATCTTTTCCCTCTAAGTTGCCACATGTTCAGCAATTTAGTTTAATGTATTTCACTTCAATGTATTCAATGTATTCTGCTTTGTCCCATAAATCATGGATGCAGAGGAACTGCTCCTCATTTCTGATTTCTCCTTGGGCTTTGAGACTTGTTAGTCATAATGTACTCAACACAACATTCTCTGTATATCACGTTCAAAATTCATTGTTGTCTCAGGAATGCTCATTCTGTCTGTTCCGGCCTCCAATAACGCTACAAGTTGCCACTCACTCAATATTTATGCTTCATCATTATCCTCAACGAGAACTGCTGCTGCAGAATATTTTCCAGGGAAATAGAGTCATCTTCTCTTACACAAAGCTTCTAATTACACAGGGATGGCTGCCATAAAGTGTATAAGCAATACAAATTACGGCATTATTCAGTTCTGCGTACTTCATTCTGCAAAGATGTCTTTACATTCAGCATGGATCCCAACCAGTTGTATTTGAGTCCAACTCTGATCTTGGTGTGACTTCACCTTACCCACCATACATGTGCGCCATCAGTAAGGTCAGAATGAGTCCTAAGTGGGAGAAACCCACTACCAAAAGAGACAAGTTCATGTGTGCCTGGATACAGAACATAAATCAAACAAATTATGAGAGACTTATTTACTAACGGATATATTTGGCTTTCCAAAAGACTGCATGCAATGTCACAAAAAAATGGAAGTCTGCAAGATGCGAATAGATTAGTATTTCTACTCTTGCAAAACACTAAAGCTGGGTTTTCCAAAGTCCTCCCTGGTATTCTGAAAAATGTATAGCAGACATAATTTGGAAAAAATTATAGAATTTTTAAAAGGCCAAGAGGAACTTTAATGTCTGACTGAGAAATGCTCTGAAATAACACAGTGAAAAACAGGTGTTAAAATAAAGGTGGCATCTTTTTGTCCAGTTACTGTTCTATAAGCTTGTTTTCCCAGCAGAGCTTCCGACTGAATCTGTGAATCATCCTTCATGCAGATGCACTTTCATCTTTCATGACTTCCCGACACAGCTGTAAGCTGTGATCATACCAAATTCCCATTTTCTATATTAGTCTAACATTAAAATTCAGAAGAGGAATTCCAATTTCACTTGAAAACAGAAAAACAACTTCCTGTTGCACCCATAAATACTTCACCTAAGGAGCTGCTGAAGTTGCTAAAACTCTACCTTGCTAAAACTTTTATTACATGCATTACTTATTACATGAATATATTATAAGAATTGTCATAATTAGTTATGGTACTAAATACGAACAAAAAATAGTTATGTAAACAAAAAAAAAGTTTCACATACAGAATCATCAAAAGCAGTCATTACATATCTGTTAGGTCTGTGAATTTTGCATTCACTAAAAATTATTTGGAATTTTTTTTTTTTTTGTAAAAACATATTTGTAAGTTCAGATCCCGCATGTGCTCATGTTTTAGGACTTGATTTCAGGCAAGGATATGCTTTGTAATTTTCAAGGCCAGGAAAGGAAGCAATAATTCTGACTTCCTGCACAATGTAGGACACCCAATAATTCTTCTATTGAACAATGAACTTGTGGTTGAATAAGAGTTTATAGTCTAGAATGGCATCTAATCTCAACCTTCAACTGATAGAAAATCTTCTACTGTCTCTTTTTCTATGGGATTTAGTTTCTGTAATAGTTTTGTCTAGATGAGATTTCCAGTTGCTGCATCTTCCTGCAACTCTTTGTACTCCTTTACATAGTACTTTTCACTACACAACAGAGCAAGGGGTCATTTTTCTATGTCTTATCTGAGTTTGCATGAAGATTACAGCTTGAAGAAAATGTCTGCATCAAACCACTTTAGGAGCTGCATTTTCTAATTTAGCATTTAATATTACAGGATTTTTTTTTTTTTTTCTGGGGCCAGTACCTATTGCATGGTTATTCACAGCAATGGCATCAGAATGTTTTACTGTGCTGGGTAGGATTTGGGCAACCCATCTTTGTAGAACTTCTGAATTTGTGCTGGATTTTATGAACAGTCTGAATCTTTATTTCATCTAGGTATCTTCTATTGCATATTTATTTCACTCTCCTCATATGGAAGGAGATGAGAGTGGCGCCTGCAAATCTGGGGTAGGAGAATGGAATATCAAGACTGACTGACATTTGAATAGCTGAGGCCTAAAACGGAAATGCTAAAAGTGACCAAATGAGAGAAGAAAAGGGAAGAAGAGGAGAGTAAGCAAAGAAGAGGAGAATAGGAGAGGGGAGAATAAGGGAGGAAAGAGAGCAACAAACCCCTAGAAATGGGCAAAAAAATAGTATATGTGGAGAAGGTGGTGGCGGTTGTGGTAGAAATACAATTTTTCTGGGGCAGAAAGGACTGAAATACAGGGAGAAAAGTCAAACCTTTGTATTTCATGGTCCAAGCCCTGAATACTGAGCTTCATGAAGAAGAGTACTTGAAATACTGAAAGGACTTTGTCCCAAACTCTAAACGCTGCTTGAAGAGTGAACCTTTTTTCAAACATTGACTTAAAAGAGGTGCACATCGTTGTCAGGCTTGAAAATGTTTTGTGGATAAGAGAGAGAAAGGAGTGGAAGGAATTGGAAAATAAATTAGCATAGAGAAAACATCATTCCTACACAGTCCTCCTAAAAGTCAGGAGTCTCCTTTTCATACACAAGCCATCCTGTTGGGTTTTCCATCCTTGGATGACAGAGCTGCACAGAAGATCCATAAACTTATATCCATAATGTCTCTTCCAAGAGAATGCTGTGATGCATTCAAGAGGGACCCCTTTCCCCCTCTGTGGGCTATGTGTCCAAAGCAACACATGCTGTTGGAAAGCACTCAGCCAGTTCTGTGGTACCTTCAGACCCATCCTTGCCTTCCAGAAAGTCATTACTCCCCAGGCTATTGGCTGGGAATTCAGACCATACTGGGGCTACTGCTCCAGAGTACACTGAACTGACACCACATTTTTACAGAAATAGCAGAACAGTGGGAGGAAAGAGGTGGAAAAGCTGGCTGAAATGTATTAGGCATCCCAAAGAATTAGGGTTAAAGAGAGCAGAAGGCATTTGGTTTCACGTGGCTTTTTAAAGGAAAAAAAAAGAATGAATGGAAAAATTGGCATTTGTCTTTCCAAATCATGTTATAAGATTCCACAGTGAAGGAGTTGATCCTTCATGCCTCCTCTTCAGCTCAGCAGGACAACTGTGTAGGGAGATACTGTAGCCACAAACAGCAGTCCACAGCAGGACTAAAGTTATTAAATTTATCCAAACTGGAGTGATACAAGCTTTAAAAAGCATTGCAAGTATTTTTAGCACTAAAAATCCCTAGACCCTGCTTTGGTTCAGACTTGGATAACTCAGAACTGGCTAGGTGGAATTGTGCCATATTAACGACCATACAAAAACCTGACTGTTTGGGTTGAGAAGCATCATGATACATTTCAGCTTAACAGTTAAAAACATTTTTTTTGAAATTTCTGTAAATGTAGACTAAGACTGGAATTGTTTTTCTTCAGCATGTTGCTATCCCAACGCTGTAATACAGGCATACACATAGTGAATGAAGACTTGGTAGGTAAGTAGATCGTTTCTAACTTTTGTTTTAATGTCATCACATTTCTATAGCTCTTTAGCAGATGTCTTAGGTCTTTTTTTTTTCTACCAAGTTTTGGTTTCCATAGCTTCTACTGGATCAAAGCTTTTCTGGCAATGACAAAACCAGCCCTTGTATATCTCCCACCCTCTTCTGAACATCAGTGACTTTTCTGCTAAAGGAAAACTAATTTAAAATGCACATCTACTGCATGAGAAACCTCATGAAAAAGTGAGTAGTTTAAAATTTCTGTGCTAATATCATCTGTATAATGAGGACAGAGAGGAATTATGAGCCATTAATCAGGAAGCTGTAGAGGAGTAAGGATTTCTTCAAGGGTGGTGAATTACATAAAAGCTTGCAAAACCTGTAAATACAACACAAATCTTAATTCAAGCAGAAAAAAAAGGACCATATAAGCAGCCACAATAGAATCACTTTGCTTTCTAGTGTTTTAACAACTTTAAACTAAGATGATAAATAGTATATACTCTATAAACTGGTTTTTGTTTTGCAGTAACCAGATAATAAAATTTTCTCTAGACTATGTGACTGGAAGCTGTAAAGGAATGGGCATCCATTAAAAATGACCAAACTCCAGACATTAAAGTACTTCACATATCTGAAATAAAGCAGCTTCCCTGAGGGGAATTGAGGTCTGAACATAAAGACTTGTGAGCTCTATGCCACATTTCATCCAATAATTGAGCTTTGTACTGACTTTCTATTACAAAAGATTTCATTGCTTTAGAAGCAATAATTCCCCACTGTTATCACTAAAAATAGGTGTGGGTCCCTTGTTTACTGAGACAAAACCCATCTTCAAAGGCCTTAAATGAAGAAGATTTATCCTATCAATGGGTTTCTTCTCTGGATCTCCAAATCTTTTCATTACCCATGACATAGCTCAACTTTCCTCTGAGTTTCTAGTGAGTATTAACATCGATGATGCTCCTTTCAGCACATCACTGAGCTAGAAAAGCAGCATGTTGCTGCAGTCCTCAGAGGCCTCTGCTGGGACTTTCAGAGTCTGTCATCTGACTGAATGTACTGAAGCAGTGATTTCAGCATCTTTTCATTCCAATCAGACATCTGAGCATCTGGCACAGGGAGGACTGCCAGATAGGATAGTAAGAAGATGGTGAAATGGGGATAAAGGTGCTGAAGAAATTGCTTTAGGACTCTTGCTCGATAACCTCGCTAGAGTGACTCCATCAACATGATTATTCCTCACCAGGGCCAGCATTGTCACTGCTTTGACAGCAGCAGCCTGGCTCACATTTAGGTTAGGCAAATAGAATTTTTTCTCAAATAAAATTAGGCAAATAGTTGTTTGTTCTGTCACTAAAATAAAACTATTTTAAATGCTGCAGAGTTTTGGCTTTTTGGGGTTTTTTTTCCAAATAGTTTCAGCTACAAACTAGAGGCAACTCAGGGAGGATGGAGGCTGCAGGAGTGAGGCAGCCTTGCTGGGATGAGAGGGTGGAGAAAGAACAGTCACCCCAGCAGAGAAGGCTGCTTGGCACCACTGCTTTGCCACCTGCTCATCTTCCTCATGTACACACATATTCCCTGTGACCATAAAGGGGGATTAAAAGCAACTAATGCTGAACAGCACCACCTGAGAATGGACAACACCCAAACTGCGTGGAAAAAATGAAAAAGATTTGATGTTTAGTTGGACTTTCTACTCAGAGATGAAAGTAATGAGAAGACAGGTCCAGGCTTCTAAGGAGTCATGCAGAAAGCACGGGAAAGCCAAAGGCATGTTCAGAAACATCCATGGACAAGAACACTTCCCCTCTGTGAGAGGGTGAACTTGGACACTCAAGCACAGAAGAGGAGGCACAGCTTAAAAATGTCATAGCTTAACAATGACATGGTTAACAACAGCTTTCTGTGCAAATTAGTAACTGAGGCTATTGGTTTTTCAAAGTGACTTGGCTGAGCTGCTGAAAGGAAAGGAGCCAACAGCCCCACCTCAGAAAGTCTCTCACAGGCAGAGCAGCGGACAATCTGCTCCCAAAACCCAACCAGTAGTGCAGACCATAGACAGCCTTGCTGTCCTAAGCTCAGGTGCTGGGAGAAGAACAGAAGCATTTAGGTAAAACTTCAGCAGAAGTCATTTAGGAAGAGGAGACAGTGCTCAGATAACCCCAGCAAGCATCAGCGTTCAGTGGGGTGGTGCTGAGCAGAATGTGCAAGTCACCCGGTATGACAACTAACCATGGAATTGCCTACCAGCCTAAGAGATTTACTGCTACCTCTCAGAGTAACATGTGCAGAAGAACAGAAATTGCTTGAAAGTGTAGCTTCATACTATTTTAACTCCAAGGTAACTTGGTCTGTGATCTAGGGCTCAGACTGCAGCCAAAAGCTTTGTGTTTTATTCCAAGTTCTGGCTATCTCGGGGGGTTATGTGATTCATCTAACTTCTCTGTTAGGGAATTTTTCCACCTCTGAAAAAGGAGTGATGATACTTTTCAGTCACATTGGGACAGTCTGCTAGGTTCAGTGATGCATGCAGAGGATAAAGAGATTTTCCACTTACTCGGCTGGCAGAGAAACAGATTGAAAAAAAACACAAGAGTGATGGATACCTTCATCAAGAGATTCTGCAGTAGAAAGTACGAGCAAAGAAAATATTCCTTTTTAGCACCGAGTGCACTAAAGCACAAATAAAAGCTATGGTTCCCATTTGGCTTTAAACATAAAAAGAAAGTAAAATAGCAGGATATGGGAGAGAAGATAATGGGATAATGAACAATAACGCCTGGGAAATGTGTGGAAATTGCCTAATTTGAAAATCAAAGTGGTATAACAGCTGATTTTAAATTGGTTATAAATTGAACATGATTGGCTCAGCTTTTATCAGCAAGTTCCAAACTTCAGCTAAATGAACATAAACAAGAGATTAAGCACTTCCACTCTGTGAGTGTTTAGAGAAACTGGTGTAGACTGCCCCTGCATGGACAAGGACTAACTCTCTAGTGTGTGCTTGAGCGAGGTTAGTCAGGACTGCCTTTTTTACCTGCAAGGAAAGTTTACCTGCATTCATTTGTCAATGTTGATACATTGAGCTAAAAACACGAAGAGCTACCTAAGTGTTAAATATTCTTCATCACGATTTCTGGTCATGCCAGACTATGAAGATATTTGTTCTTGAGCAGACCTCAGGAAAACAAGTTTGTAAATCCAAAAAAGTTTGCTAATTACAATCCACATCTCCTAATACCACAGAACAATAGCAATACCAATCTAGTAGGAGGAGAGGGTTTCTGTCCCTTTTCAGTCCTTGTTTTCAGGCACTTGATCAAGGATCAATGTTTTTCAGAAAATACAAAGAGAAAATTAAGGGATCACTTCTTCACAGTCAATCCTCTGCATGTCCACACAGGACAGGCTGTGATGGGCAGGGAGTCTATTCAAGTGTCAGTGTTGGGATCGGACACTTGCAAGCCCATGGTGTGTATGGGGGAGTGGAGTGATCTGTCTCTCCCTACCCATGAGCAGAGCTTCTGCTACCAGAGAGGTGTTCTGACCACAGAAGAATCAGCTGCCTGAGAGTGTGCAAAAGTGGGATGGCTATGTCATAAGACCAATTGCACACCCAATTCAGTTGAATCAGAATCAGCAGGAAAGTTTATCACACTACATCAGCGGCTTTGAAATCGTTGTCACTTCCCTCTGTCCCTCTCACCTTAGTAGTTCAATGCCTCCAAGAAAGAGGTGCCTCTGTGCAACATACAGCTATCTGGATGCAGGAGACATCAGGGTAGAGGCAGTTCACCAACATTATGTCACATGGCGACAACTGATTTTAATGTTCATGGCTTACACTCGATTTTCAGATGCAGTGCGGCTGTTGTTGGGAGCACTAAGGCTCCCCTCTTCCCACTAATGCGAACTCACTGTGGCCAGGGCCAGCCCCACCAGGCTGCCAGGGGTCTCACCAGTGGCAGGCTCACCACAGTAGCAGAACACAGCCTGGAAACCAGTCTGTCCCCCATGCAGAAAATAATTGTTCTTAAAAGGTCTTAGCACATGCCTCGGTTTACACCCCTTTCAAGTCCAGGCGAAGACAGAGGGGTGCAAATCACCCAGGGTCAAATGTCAGTAACATGAATAAAGCTGTGCCTGCTCCTTCCAAGGCTAAATTTGGCACTCGATGCGGGGTGGTGGTCATGGTGAGTGCCAACAGCTATGCCATGGGAATGGAACTGGGAAGGACTGCTCTTCAGGCAAGTTGCTACTTACTATTTCCTCTCTTGCTTTTTCCTCGTCCAGCCTTTCACGGTAAACGGAGCCCAGATAAGGCCACCTCATAGTTTAGAAAGAGATTATAATAGCAAGGATGACTATTGTCTTTTGTCAGCAGGAGAATGGACTTGCATTTCTAAACTGTTAACAGAAACATTCACTTCCTTTGCAAAATACTTTTTAACAAATATAAAAAAGCTGAAGTTCTGAGAAAGCATATAGGCTAAAACATTCTAAATAGAATTAAACATCCTAAAAATGTGGTACATTATAGAGCTAATATGAAACTCAGCTGCAAAATTTCTGTAAGAATAAGGTCAAATACCTAACTTCTCTTTCTCTGAAAGAGAGAAATTGTGGCTCTCTAACCAAATCTGGTCATCTTAACCAACACGGTGGCTAGTGTGGCATGTTTTGGAGCATGCTCTGCAACTGCCAAGTGTGCTTTTGCTGATAGAGGATGATGGAAACAGAAGAAGTGCAGTGCAGTATCTTTACATGGCAAGTATCCAAGGGTCTGGCCTTTGCCCTGGCAGTGGTGCTGCAGTACCATGGTGAGAAGCGCCTAAAAATACCAGGCAGAAAGCACGAAAGGCACTGCAGCCAAAGGGCAGCTCAGTATAGGATACATAAATGAGCTTCAAATACTTTGTCTTTTCAAACACTGGCTTGTGACCAAGTCAAAAGGCAACCCCAAAAACCTCAGAGTTTCCTACAAGGTTAAGAAAATTCTGCCTCTCGGAGGTGAATCACCTTTGAGACAGGTGCCAAAGACAGTCTGCAACAAGGATTAGCAGTGGCTGCAGCTCATGTGAAACGTGTTGCCCAGCTCTTGGCTCCAGTGGAGCTACAAAAGCAGCAGCAGAGCAGGAGATCAGTGCCTTGCCCTGCAGAGGCAAGACACAGCCAGCAAGGTAATCAATCAGCTACATCTTGCTATTTTGGCAATATCTGCTCTCCTAATGGGATTTCATTTGCAACTTTAGCCTCTAACTTAGAAAAAAATATTACAGCTGGATGTCCAACCCTGATCTAACAACTCCAGGAACATTTATGAGACAGTGCTTAAGCATTCATAACCCTGGTTGAACAGAGTATTCGGGCTACAAAATCTGAATCTGTATCAAAGCTTCCAGGGAAGTCCAAATGGAGGATTTTGGACTGGGCTCTTCTCAGATTACTCTGAAAACAATCTGAATATCCTAAATCTACCATCTGTAGCAGATATCAATGTAACACTGTCTCCAAAAATAAAAGTCATTTAAGCATGCTTATTATTAGTTACTGTAAAACCTATTTTAAAAGTCTTGCTTAAAGAGATTTATAGACATCTTTCAGATGAAAATTTCCTCTTGAAAAAAACTCCTTAGATTAGACCTCCCAATTCATATTGCGGCAAAGAAATCAGTTGTGTAATTTCAAATTCCCACTCTCTTAAGAAGGTATGAAATAAGGTACCACTGTGAAGCGGATGACACTACCCGGACTCCTAAGTTTGCCTCATTTTCTAAGGCAGATGCCTTCCATCGATGAAACCAGTTATTTAAGCTATTTTGAACATTACTTGTCTGAAAACTACAAGCAAGACAGACCTAAACTATAGGAAAGCACATAGCTTTTAATTTACACTGGATTGCTGGATCTTTAAATTAATATGCTTATAAGCACAGTTTTGGACAGGAATAACTCTACTGACTCAGGACAAACCTCATACCACTGCACTGATCCTATTTCTTCATGTTGGCAAGGCCTTATCATTTCCCCAATTACAGTCTTTTGCCAAAATACACAATATCAGGAAGAAAGGAGGCAGCAATCCGAAAAATGGTGAACATATTACTGTGTATTTTTTCAGGCTGTGACACTGTGTACCTAATTTGTAAAGTCACTTTAGCTCATTGACTTGTTTTTACTAACTTGGGTGAAAAGAATTTTATGGCAGAAACACGATACTTTCCGAATTTTGCTTTAAATGGATACTTCTCGTTATTTTTTTCCCATCTTTGTAAATCAATTTGCAATATTGATTTGCTGGCAGCGTGCCTACCCCTGGCATACCAGCTATACTTCAGACTTTTCAGTACACTGTGCATTTTTCAATCTGCAGATCCCAGTGCTCACTCCATGGCGTTTCAGCACGTTTATGTTTACGCCACTTCTACCTGCACATCACAGATCCAGACAGCCACAGCAGCAGATCTGAAATTTTGTATGCCATCAATACCTTCATGTTCACTACTATCACCATGGCAAGTATTCAGGGCTATGTTATCACAACATCCTATTTTGGGGGGGGAAGTACTTTGTTTGCACAATCCCATAATGTTTCAGGGCAAAACATGTAAATTCACTGTATTTCAGATTATCCCTCCCAAGAAAACTGCTTTCTTCTGGCGACATTTTTCAGTCACTGCTTACAATCACAAGCAATGAATTTTGAGTAGAAGGGTTCTTAAAAGGAAGGAGAAGCTCAATGATGATGCAAATTTTAGCTGAATCATACTATTAACTTGAGAATTTTCCTGTTTGTTTCGGTATAGTTTAACTTCATTTATTCTGAAATCAATCAACACTCTGACAAGCTGAATGCATTACTGTTCAGAGAAAACACATTTTTTATTGATCAGAGAAACCACTTGTACATTTCTTGTCAACTTGAGAACTCAAACCCAGAAAGGAGCTCTTTAAAACACCAGACTTAGACTCTGCCTAGAGAAAAAATGTCCACCAGCAGCCCAGCAGGAGTAGTTTTCATATCTGCCCTTGAAATTCAGGAGAGCTTATTCTGGGGATTGAGCCCTCAAAACTTTACAGAGAAATAAAAGCCCTTCTTTCATATGGAATCACACAGTAATATGGGTTGGAAAAGACCTCTAAGATCATCGAGTCCAACCATTAAACCAACACTGCCAAATCCATCACTAAACCATGTCCCTAAGTGCCATGTTTACAGATCTTCTAAATACCTCTGGGGATGGTGATTCAACCCCTTTCCTGAGGAGTCTTTTCCAATGGCAGACAATTCTTTTGAGGCAGGAAGTTTTCCTAGTATCCAATCTAAACCTCCCCTGGTGCCACTTGAGGTCATTTGGTCTTGTCCTGATGCTTGTTACTCAGGAGAAGACAGCAACCCCCACCTCACTACCACCTGCTTGTAGAGAGCGACAAGGTCACCTCTGAGTCTTCTCTTCTCCAGGCTTCTCCCTGAATTTTCTCTTCTCCAGAACAATTCTAGTTCCCTCAGATATTCCTCGTAAGACTTCAGCTCCAGACCTTTTGCCAGCTTTGTTGCCCTTCTCTAGGCACACTCCAGCACCTCAATGTCCTTCTTGTAGCAAGAATTTGGGGAATCAAATTCTTTTCTTGGCATATAATTTGCCCATGAAAGCCATGTACTAGTAGTAATGGGAATTCTGCATATTTAGCACATCTTCAAACCAAGACTGTACATAAAATAGCAAGGTATTGATTTTCTTCTAGGATAAAAAATGGTAAAGTATTTTTTCCGCACCATTCCGATACACGTCTCTTATTTTCCCTCCTCTAGCCACTGCTTATATACCAGCTCAACTCCATCATTAAAAATCATCAGTGGCCTTTCCTCACACTAAGATTTTCACTTCCAAGCTCTGATTATGCCTGTCTTGATGCTCTTCAAAGACATCTCTCTGAAAGCAGATCAAAGTAAATCCACAACAGAATGAACTGCAAATGAAGAAACAAGGAATACTGCGCCTTCTGCTGCCATTGTGCGTGCATTGTGTATACACTGTTGTGTATATTCAAACATAATTTTCTGCCTAATTCGGAACATCAGTCCCTCACATGATTTCATATGTAAAAGGCAGAGTACTCAACAGTACCAGTTCAAGAGAAAGTCTGCAGGAAGGTAACATCATTTTTTGGTTACAAAAATGTCAGTACATACTCTGAAGTCCAGCGCTAGGACTTATTTTTAACCCAAACTCTGAAGGTGCTTTTCTTTACTACACCAAGGTAGAGGCAAATTTCTCACAGCTTGATTTTTTCATATTGAAAATTAATGACTAAGTCAAAGTGCCGTATTCGTACTGAACAAAATTTTTTCATAAAACAAAGAATCACGTTATTTACAAAAAAAGAAATTACTAAATGCAGACAATTTGCTTGAGACTAAATTAATTGAAACAAATAAAAAATACAGTAACTTAAAATTAACAGAAAAAATACTAAAAAAAAAAAGGGACTTCACAAATTATGCATATGAAGAGAGTTTCACATATTGAAGCTAAACGGTAGGAAGCACATATTTCTTCTCCTTAAGGAAGTGTTATTGCTGTCTGTTGCTGAAATCTGTGAGTTGATATCCTCAAAGCCAAGCGGCTGAGAATTTTGAAGCCACGTTCTTTTTATTTTCTTAATACACAGAGGAAGTAATATAAAAGGTTTAGGGAAGTTATGAGTATTTCGGTTTCTTGGCACTAGAAATCATCCATTCTCCTACCTTGACCTCTAGGTGGCACAAAAGAACCTAAACTAAGCAGGTTTTTCTGATTTTTCAAGTAATGTTATGCCCTCCCAATCACACTCCGCAAACCATCAATTCCAACATCACAAAACACACGTCTTCAACCTACATTAAATAAAATGTCAAAATAAGTACTAAAGCAACAGCTACTGTAGCTCAATTTTACTGCTTTTAATTGTGCAGTGAGAGATAAATAATTAATTGGTTCTCCACAGTACATCTAATTTCCTTTCACCTTCATCTTATAATAGTTAAAAGGAACAATAGGTTTACTAGAAATAAAGTTAATGTTCACATTTAGTTTAATCTAAGGACTACCACAGCATTAAAAATACATACCGTAAAAAACAATTTGCAATCATAACCCAGCAGAAAAAAACAGTAATGAGCAAAATACATCAATTACTTCTTTTTATTTTAGATTACAGTGTGTAGAAAAATAAAGGGTCAGTGAAATCACAGCCAGTCAATATTCACTGCAGAAGTAATTAGAAATGCTGCTTTTTTACTTAAGTGAAGTAGCTGTTGGTATGAAGATAAGATCAGCATGTTCTGTGTGAATCTTTGTGACCAGAGAGAATTTTTACATCAACAGCCCAATATGCACACTACATGAAGGACCCCAGCAGCCCTCAGCCTCGGCACACAAGAATGGCACCACAAAAACATTTTGCTCCAGTTAAGACTCTATGACATTAGACACCAAAGCATTTATTTTCCACTACAAAAAAACCAAACGTGCACCTGTACACTTGCCCTTGTATCAATGTTGCCATCTATTTCCTTTATTTCCTGTCTTAGCCAAATCATTCACACTCACATCTGAGGAACACTCTGAGCAAAACCAAAAATCACCTTCCTCTCCCAGCCTGCTCCAGCTCTCTGTCTGCAATTACCCAGTCTGGACTTTCACCACTCTATCATTCAAAACCATTCCATCTGAAATGATTTGACTCTTCCACAACTGAACAAGAAGCTATGTGTAAAATCTGTCAAAGCATAATGTCGATCATTTGCACCAACATGTAATTACAGAGCATTGCATCATGTGCCCACAATTAAACAGGAAAGGAATTTCTCTCACCTGGCATAGAAATCTTTTGGTGGAACAACCTCCTGAAAGAACTGTAGCTGGTACAGATAAAGTCCAATCAAGTGTCCCGCACTGAATATAGCCATTAATACACACAGACAGCTGAATATCAGCGGATCAAATGCTTGGCAACAGGACCACCACGTGCACAGGCCCAAAAACACAAAGAAATACACAGCTGAGGTCAAAGATGGCACCATCATACCTGTAAAAATAAAAACATGGAGTGTTGGAGAAATATGGGAAATATCAGCACTTGTTAAACCCTAAATTTGACAAGATGTGGATTAAAAAATTTAATCCAATTAGTTTTCTGCTAATTACTACAACTAGTCAGCAAAAAGGCTGCTATTAACTTTGAGTCTAGAAGAAAAGGATCTTCCTTATTTTTCTTTTTATTTGTCCAATTCACTTATGCCATATCTTAGCACTTAGAACACAATCACTCTCCAGACTTTCCTTTGAGATGGAATCTCCTCTATGTCATAAAGCATCAAGAAAAACAGAAAGTGGCTGCAAGGGCAGCCAATACTGCCTAAGACCACCGGTGTACGAATTTTGAGTATAAGATGTTAGAATGGCATGATGGATGAACAGTGAAAAGCCTCCTTGTACAGATACTGAAATATCTTGAGTTATTAAAACAAAACAGACCCTGATTCATATTTTGAAAGTAAGAGATTTATATAAAATCTACAGAATAATCAGCAAATGTTTGATTTTTTTAAATTGTTAATGCCTAGAAACATTTGATTTACATATGACAAAGACTCTGCTGTCACACACATGAATATTGTTTTCGCTTTTGCACATGTAGCTGAGTATGTCACTCAAGAAAATGTCCAGCTGGTGAAGGGGACTCAATCCTCTGCTGGTAGCCTGCAAAAGTAAGTTAGGAAGCAGGAAAGACATTCATGTCTAAGAGTGACAACTATGAGAAAATGACGTAAGAGCTTGTAGCCAGCACAGCAGCCCAGTGGATTCTCTGAAGCAACAGTGCTGGAGCTAGCAGGGGTGCCTGCCTAAACTCATTTTTAAGCTTTTTAACTGGTACATGTCTAGCAGCCACCTTCCTCAGGACAGACCTGCAGGCTCCTGGTGGCCCATAGCTCCAGTGTGCCTGCTGGCCCTGCCCCTTGCCAGGTGCTGGCTTGATGTGTCTTTTGAGAGCAGTGCTCCCAGGGTCAGTCCCTCGTTGAGCTGAGCCCAGGCACTGTGAGAACTCATATCTACAGTCATTTGCCTGAGCTTCACCATCACATCTTTCACATCGTATTTTAAGCTTTAACCTATGGTTCTGTAAAACTTCACCCAGCCATTTCTGCCTCAAGCCCATAACAATTTCTTTTCTTCTTACAAAGAGACACTTTGTCTTTATTCAAACACTTTTGGAGAACGAGAATCCATGATACCCTAAAATAAGTTATTTATTATGGCCAATTACTCTGGCTGTGAAAAATACAAAATTTATTTCTGGTCTGAAATTGCCTAGGTTTACCACTTAACTGTTGGCTTCTATTATCAATTCTACTAGATGAGATACTTTAAAAAATGGAAGCACTTTGTATCTTTGTCAGCTCTTTCAGGCTGCAGTCAAGTCACCCTTCATCTTTTTGGCATGGTAAGTAAGGAAGTATTTAACTTATAAGCTCAAGGTCTCTCTCTGGAATATAGGCTTCTCAGACCTCAAGTACTTTTTGTAACTCTACTCTGAACACCTCCCACTTCTTGGCTTGTGTTGGAGCTCCACAGGCCAGCTGCCCTTCACCATTCAGAAGAAATTGCCCCCTGCCGCTGCTGCGCAATCCTTCTGCTTTACCCTTCCCTGAATGATGTTCACCTATGTAGAGTGGCATCAGGCTTTTTGGTTTTGTTTGTTTGGGTTTTTTTTCACAGCATCTCTCTTCCCTGATGTCAGGCCCTATGGTGGCCCACATATTTTTTTCTCTTTTTAGATTTATTGCATTCCATTTGGCTACATGTCAGGCTGTTTAGCAATCTTGCCTTAATGAAAGAGCCTGCTGTACTGTAACAGCCACACCTGACCAATCCTCGTCATTCAGCATCAAACATTTTTTGTACTGTTGGACTGTTGTTTTATAACTTCATATACTGATAACTTATATGTCAAGTATACAGTTATACTTTATATGTAATCACTCCATTCAAACATGTGAGTAGGCAGATAAATGCTAATTTACAATTCCATGATCTCATTTTGAATTCAGCAGTTACAACCTACAGTGATTTTGTACACTTCCGTTCTGGCTGTAGCTGATTATGCGGTATTAAATCAAATGTCTTATAAAAAGGTAGGCTAGGTAACATCAAAACAGCTACTCTTACCAACTAAATAAAAAGCAAAAGGAAGTTTGCTTATCACTCTTTTTACACGCTACATGGTGAACCAAATAACCTTTTTTTTTTTTTTTTAAGGCTATGTGAATACAGTTCCTTTTTACACTTAGAAGTGATGGCACCAAATCTATGAATTCACTTTAATAGATATACATATATGTGTGTGTGTATATATATACACACACGTATATATATACACACACACACACACACACACACATACACTATATAGTCATTTATAATATGTCCCCATTCACCATCTGGTTATAAGGGCAACTGTGAAAATCATAAACTGAATGACAGGGCCACACAGTATCAGTACAAAAAAATTAAGCAACTCAGCATATTCCAATACCTGCCAAAGAGTTAATTTAATAAAATCAGCAGCAATTACTTTTCCCTAAAAATTTCCATTGTTACTCCCGCAGGCGCCACAGTGCTGAAAACTCATTTGTTAAATGCATAATCTAATGGGCTCCTGAGGAAATTTTTCAAATACACCAACCTGCTGAACCAAGTAAAATTGTAACAACAACTTTTCCAGTGGTGATTATCATGTGGCCAATAAACTCCCTCAGTTTGGATGCTAGGAAGGCAATTCTACGCAGCAGTTTTAATTTCATGGTCTCCTCAAATTCTGCTTCTCCACAGTCTTCATCATCCAGATCTTCTTCATACATCAAAGCATCATCTGGCTCTAATTTTTCTCTTACAGCCTAAAGGAGAAGGAAGGAAAGAAAAACAGAATGAAAAAAAAAAAAATGCAAAAAAATGCATGCATTATTTAACAATGAAGTCTTCTTACAACCTTTGACTATGCCAAGCAGGGAGAGCTAAGAAAGGTGTACTAAAGCTAGAGATGTACATTGATGTCTCCCACTTCAGAATTGTCTCAAAATAAAAGGATGTTAAGGGTGGTCTCTGGCTGCAGTCCTCCCACATGTGCACAACAGGCTGCTTGCTCATTTACGTATGAAATTTGGTTTGAATTGTTCAGCATTCTTAGAAAGATAAGCATCTTGCTATCTAATGTCTTTTAAACTCCTCTTTGCCTCAAAGGCTTCAGTTATAAGCTCCAACAAGCACAAGCCCTGGTTGATATTGCTCAATAGATCTCACTTTCCAAACCCGTTTTTTATGAACTCTTTCTCTAAATGCAAAACCTAGAATGGGGCAGGTAGGAGTGATCTGGAACAGGGCAAGAAGGGCTGAAATGAATGGACAGATAACTCCTTGGTGACTAAAGGGTAGCTTGGGAGAGAAAAAATACACTAAGCAGAGGCTTGGGGAGAGAATGAGAAATGCTGAGATCAACTGATGGTGAAAGAAAAGGTGAAAATGTGAGCAAGAGAGAAGTAGTGAAAGCCTGAGTGATCTACAACAATTTAGCAGAGGAAATGAGACCAGTGACTTAGAACTACACAATGGAAAAAAGAAAAGAAGGAAATGTGGAAAGGCCTGTCATACTTGAGCAGTTTGTTAGGATTTGGCAGTGGTCTTCACCATCAAGTCTCCATCGTATCTTGGAGACCAGAAGACATACACAGCTATTGAGTGATGCAGACTAAATCATCAACCCACAGTGAGAATCTGCAGGATTAGCAAGAGGCCCACACAAAGATACAATTTATGTAAAACTTAGTCATTCACGGAAATGTAGGGGCATAGTTAAAAAAAAAAAAAAGTAAGAGTTTTGAGCCAGGTTCTCATTTGGTGTAATATAGAATAGCTTTTTTGGCACTAATTTAAACTTGTATTAGCTAACACTAGTTCTGGCCAAACCATATCTCTGTGTGTGAAAGTAAAAAAGAGAGATTATGGGTATTTTTCATCAGAATAGCATTTTTATATTTATTGGTGACCTTTGGCAGAAAAAATTCCACACTGACAGATAAGATTGCAGGAGGAACAGATGAACTCTCAGCCTGCTTAACCAAATTCTTCTGTACCATTACATTATGTAGATTCCCAAAAGAACAAAATTCCCTATAGATACCTTCACTCCTTCACCTCACCTCTAAGTTTGTTGCCAGCTTTCTCCTCTTACTTCAGAGCATTAACATTGTTGTGAATGCCCAGGAAAACAAACAAACAAACAAACAAGCAAACTAACAAACAAAACCCCAAACAAACCTGCTCATTCTCAAGAGTCTCTACTTTACAGACGATGAAATATGTAATAAATACAGCAGGGCTGCTCTGGGAAATGTACATTTCTCTTGGACTTATCCAGCTATTTCACTAGCAATACACATTTTACCTGAAGCAAAGTAGAATTTCAATTGCTTTCTTATTGTCACCCTTCAGCTATACAGCTCTCAACATATAAATTATTAGCTCCTTATGCAAAATAGTAGAGAGATGGCAGTCCAAACATGTAGTCATCACATTTCAAGCCATGTGGCACAGAGAGGTATTCTGTCAGTTCATCACTGCTGCTCTTATCCGAGCTCCTATCTCAAGGATAGGAAACATTAAATATTCAGAAACAATGCTGACAGTAGGCAGAGCAATATATTCTGCCCTAACTTCTGCCACAGCTGTTTCAGTGAGAAAGTTAAACAAAGAGCAAAAGTTACAATCATTTTTGCTTGTGTCACAAATATTAGATTAACATGCTCTTCATCTAGTCCTCTTGGGTCCAGTCCTGCTTCTCCTGCTTCTCTTTTGGTTCTAGTGCTTTGTACCTTGAGCTTAACATGACCAGCGAACAGTGAAACCTTCAATAGTGTCCATATCCCAAAGAAAGAATGAGTGAGGCTGATGGACATTTAAAGGTTATGAAATGGCACACTTACTAAACACGGATCTATGTGAAAGGAGGTCCTTGTTTCTTCAGCTTGTGCCTTCAGGTTGCTGAAGACAATACGCATTAAAACATAAACTCACTTAAAAAGTGTATAGGAATCACTTCAAAATTGACTAAGTTACTTCATGGAAGGCTGTCAGGATCTGTCTTTGAATACTATGGTAAACATGAAGACAGGATTCATATATTTATTACAGCTTAAAACTGCTGATATAGCAATGAATTGTGCATAGGCAGGAATAGGAAATAAAAGTCTGAAGAGTCACAAAAGAAAATAATAAAATATTCTCCAAACAGAAGCAGAAAATATTCTTGTGGGGAAAATGAAAATAATCAAAATATTTTAAAGCATAAATTGGAGGAAAACACACAATATCTTCAAACAATAAAATAAAAAGGAGGACACAGAAGTAAGAAAACTGCACAAAAACATCCCAGTGAAAGGTGGGACTTGATCTCCTTTTCTGTATCTCATCCCTACCTGCCTTCCTAACCTCAGGTGCCAAAAGCCCAAATTCACACTGTGATCTCCTCAAAGTGGATCTTTGAATTTTTGAGAAGGAGATGACAGTCCAAAGTTTCTGTGGACCGAGGCTTATACACTTTAAACACAGCTAAAAGCTTGAAAGTCCATGAGTTACCAAAGAAGTTAACTTTCCTTGGGTTTCAGCTTTTATTTAGATATGAAGATATGAATTCCAAGTTCAACAAGAAAGTTAGGACGTCACAAACATTCACAGGAAATGCAGAACAACCTACTTCTGGTGTTACTGAGGTCATCAGATGTTGGAAAGAAAATTTCAGCATTCTGAACCTCAGGAAATACCAAACTGATTTCCCAAATTTTCCATCTAAAACTGCAAAAGTCTGTTGGGACTTGGAGTTCTTCAACCGCTCTCCTCAGTTTAAGACAAGCTAGCAACTGGGATCATCACCAACAACCATAATATGGAGTCCCAGAAGCTTTTTCAGAACAGATGCATGTTGGTTTGCAACTTTTCAGCATGGCCAGAACTATCAATGGTATGGCTGTGCAAGGATTGCCTGGTTTCATTTGAGAGAGATGGTTGTGTCAGCAAAGACTATGACAGTTAAACAGCTCTAGGTTCGATTTTACTTTCATTTTTTTTAAACAAACATATCTGTTTTTAATTCAGTATCCAAGATGAAAGGCCATGTTCCTTTGCTGAACTAGATGAAAGGCCATGTTCCAGAGAAGACAAACTCTGGATTCCCCCACTCTCATATTCACCGCTCTCTAACTGGATTATCTGGGCTGGCTTTCCATTTTCTCACATTGAGCACTTCAAATTGCAGAAGGCAGGCAAACAGTGAACAGTTTTCACATCTAACTTGGTGATAATGTGCTTGTTGTTTTAACACTTTCTGATGATTAAAAAGCCATACAAGTACACGCTCATCACAGAACACCATTACTCAAGTAAGACTGCTTTGCAAAGCTCTTTTTTACTGTGTGGATTAGTCTAAAGCTACAAACCCATGCTACATAGGCTACAGTTAGAAAAATACTTTTACTTCCATAATAAATTACCTATTATGCAATTACAGGATCCCTGTGGATGCTGATTAAATCAAATAAACTTCTCCATTCAAGGAGTATAGAGCATTTGTGAAGCCATAAACGTGTGTTTCCATGACCCTTGCTCTGCAGAGCAGGGCCCCAGGACTTTTTATAAACAAACTAAATGCAGTTTAGGTTTTTTAGTAATCATGTGGAAGTCCCTGGAGTATTTATTGTACAACACTTTTTTAAACTGCCAAATTGAGATAGAGAACAGGCAAGGAAACAGTACAGCTCCTGTGGCAGCTATGGCAGCTACTACTGTGGCCAGGGCCAGAATGTCCATTAGCTACTTTGGGGGCTGCTTTTTCAACATCCAAATTTTAAATGTTTCATCTGGTACAGTATAAACACTACTGCACAAAGATATCCTCTACTCCCAGAGATGTATTTACTAACAGGAAGCCTTAACTCTAACCTAAACCCCATTTTTGCTTCAGAGCACTCCTTGCTTTGTACCTACTTTTAATAGTATTGTGTCTGTAAACACAGATTTGCTCATTTATTGACTTTTCAATTCTAGACGGAACACAAACAAAACCCTTCAAACATCCAAATACTGACAGCAAGAAAATTTAAGTAGCCAGAGTTATTGCAACTAAGGGTATGCAAGTCTCAGAACTCCCATCCCCCTGAATATATTGCATTAATTGCTGGGACCTCTCACGCATGCACTGCTAAGCTCACAAGATTAAGTTCCCATGGGGATTCAGGTGCTTCTTCCTTACACTTGGCTCATAAATGTTGTAAAAATAGCCTCTTTTCAGTATTTTGACATTTCCTTCCAGCCAGTACCAGCAAACAAACAAAGAAGAGTGGGAATGTTACACTTTTCTAGCTGTAGCATTCCAGACCTCAGCACAGACTTCTGATCCCTGCTGCTGATAGCCACACCAGATTCTCTAAAGTGGGCTGGATTGTCTTCATCCTGTCCCATAGTTTGTGTGCCCTGGGACTCACAGTCACAGCATCCTGCTGACACTGCCACTGTAAAATTGTGATTCTCTCAAAATATCCTCACCTAGAACTACTTCTTCACCTCTAATCAGAGACTTTTATTTCATACCTGTGATAGAGTTACAGATAAAATTTATTAGACGTCTAAGTCTGTTAAAGCCACTAGGCCCAGGTTTCTGGACTTCCCATTTCAAAAAGCTCCTGTAATGAACCGCTTGACTTAGGAATGGTCTGAGAAAAGCTACTTGATTCAATTGTGCCAGCAGAACACTAGAAATAGACTCTATTTCTCCACTCTCAGTTCAATTGCCTCCATAGTCACTTAGCTACTGCATTCGACCTATCATAACATGACTGAGTTCCTACTAGTAAGTTTGCTCTAAAATCCCTTTGCCCCCTTTAAAAAAGATCTCCAACCTTTATCTTTAAATATGACAGTTGCAGCAGTAGGAAGAATTAATTACCTACCTGCTTTTAGAAGCAGCACACACATAAGTGCATATAGAAAAAATAAACAAAATAACACAATATTACTTAGACAGACCCAGCTGTGAGCACAAAAGCTGGAAAAGAAACTGAACTGCTACTTTTTTTACCATCAAAGGAACTGCAAGTCCTTAATGTGATATAAATGACTGTAGTTTTAACTTGCAGTCAATACTAAACCAGGTTAACACAATCATTTATTGAATTTTCAGTTTTGCAAGAAAGCGTAGAACTCCACTGTTGTTTTGAAAGCATCAGCATGTGAGAAGTCGATGTCCTCGCTTTTCCTGCCACAGGATAGATTCAAACATTTCCACATTATCAATTTCCACATGTCATTGAACTTGATTCCTACAGAAATGGGGCTGCTTAGCAAGAGTATCTTCCTTAAGGCCATCTTGTGTGAAGTACATGGGGTCTACAGAAAGCCAGAGGGGAACACCACGCTACCCATGCATGGGGGTGGCCATGGAGAGGGGGCTGTGGGCTGCAAGCCGGGATAGAAAAAGGAAACTGTGTGATTTCAGGGGAAGACCTTGCTAAATGGGCTGAACTAATCAAGTGCGAGACTGCAGTGAACATTTTGGTAGGTGTGACATTAATGAGATGGATACATCTTGGAATTTAAGCAGTTTATTCTAATAATTTATATTACTCAACTGAATCACTGAAAAGAAAATCCTAAATTAACTTTAAGTCATATAAATCTTACTGAAAGATTTTATCACTGGTATATCTTAAGAGTGCTAAATCTTGGGTTAAAGCCCTACACAGAAAGATAGATGTGGATCAGAAGTAACTTTCAGTGTTTCTGCAGTGTTTTATAGTAATAAATGCCACACATACACCTCCAAAGTAAAATATTCTGCAGGAAAGAGTAACTCATTACAAAAAAAAGGCTCAGCTATTTACTGGAAGTACATAGGGACAGAAGCATTTAGTAAGTCAAAGGAAATGAAAAATAAATTAATAAAGACAATCACAGTTCTGAATCAGGGTAACAGGAAGGCAACTCATTAAATCCTGTATGCAATAGATATTGTACTGAGAGAATCAAAGATTATTTCACTTCCCAAAGTACCCATCGCACCTGAGCAAACACTGAGTGATTCCAGCACACAACTCACTGGGCCAATATTGAAATACATCTTTCACATATTGACTTCAGATGGCTGTCACGCATGTAAGCCAAGTGCAAAAGAGAGGGGAACTCAGAGGCAGAATTCAGTGGTTTGGCCTGAGACAATGAAACACTTTTTTTTTTAGTGAAAAGGAAATAGGAAGAGTTTGGTTATGACTACTAGGCACAATGCAGTTAGCTGAGCTAGAGCAGGTATGCACAGCACCCAGATGGAGTAATTCCTGGCCCAAGAAATATACATACTGTACCAGTATGCATCTTGCTATGGAGAATAAATAGCCCAACCATGGTGCTCTGGTTATTTGCAGTATTATGTGGTTATTTGCCTCAGTTCATACCGAAGTGACTTGGGTACTTCTCCAGTACCACCCTGAAGAACCTCAGATTACTGGGTTGAACAGGAGAATGAGATGTCTAATCTACAAGAGGATACAAAGTTACTCGTCTTTTTCTGTTCTACAGAAGAACCTTTAAAGAATGATGTGGGTTTTTTCCTCCCAAGCTATCAGACAAATTAATTGTAGAGAAGGAAACATTGTATTGAAGCAAAAGAGCAGAAGAACTGAAAGGGTTATAATGCAGCTATGAATACACATGCAATATAAATTAGATGTTTTCTAACCACCAGAAAAGCAAAATTACAGAACAGGGTCATTTCTGAAACAACAGGGTGAAGGAAAATTGCCCTGTTTTCAAGATGGTGCTTTCTACCTTCCAGAGGGAATCGTGTGATACAGCTGCCTGCAGTAACAGCAGGCTGAATTCCATGAGCCAAGAGATTCCTTCTCGTAGTGTGTTATTCATCACTTACGCTGTCCAAAAGCAGTAGTATTCCAGGATTTTTATCTCCTGATTAATAACGCTGTATCTTAAAATTTGGAAGCGAGAACTGTTAGTAGGCCCAGCGAAGAGCTGCCACAAGAGGAATTGCATCCTGTCATGTTTCTCCCCAGACTAGGACAGGTGCACGCTGAAGTTTCCTGCCGGGCAGGCTGACAGCCTTTGGTAACACACAACGCACTGCACTATGTAACATCATGTAGCTGCAGCCTGCTGTAGGATAATTACGTATTTGTGTTAAGACTTATCCAAAGACCTGTGCATCAAACCAAGGAGCTAACGTAACTTGTAAACTTTTGACCCTTGTTAAGATGAGATGCATTAGAATTGTTACTGAGGGAGGCAGCTGTGTAAGGTCTGGCAAACTTCACCACCACAAACATCACAAGCAAAGAGATAAGAGAGCCTCATCCACTCTTTTTAAACCACAGAAAAAAAGCTTTAAATCCTGTTTATACCATGTTCAAAGCACACAAAGACTGAATGAGTTTGACTAGTTCTCCAGAGGTCAGAACTAGAGAAACATTAATAACCAATTAGAAAAATAAGCTTGTGCTGTGCTAAATATGGACAACGAGAAGAAGAAAGATGAGAAGTAATAGAGGCATCATCAGGAAGCTCAAATGTTCCACCCTTCTCTAAGAAGTCTTTTTTTCCACAATATTTCCCACAATAGCAATAATTTTCTATCTCAGAAGAGAAGCAAATATTGAAAGAGAAGTTGCATATGGGAAGAAGATGTTTAGAGAAATCAGGGCCAAAGCACCCCGTGTCAATCACAGCTAATCAAGTCAGGTGAATGTTTCATACTGGTAAAATCTAATTAAATTAAGACACAAATACAAAGCAATAAATCATCTAAGGAGAAATATATCCATCACAGGCTTCAAGAAAAATGAGACGGTCCTGTAGACAGGGTCATGAGTATCACTGTAAACTGCTTAAAGCAGGTTACATCTGAAGGCAAGAAAAATGCACCTGCAAAGACTGGGACATCAGACCTTTCTCAGAGATGTTCACTTCACTTATGCAAGACATTCAGGTAGGTGATATGCTCGTAGAATTGCTCAACCCTAAAATCTCTGAACCTAATAATCAATGTCATAATATTATCATTTAAATCAACAAGAAGACCTTGCCTGAAATGCTGAGGAAGTGATAATCCCTTTAACTCAGAAGAATATTGCAGAACTATCATTTGTTCAGAAAAAAATGTAATTAAAATGACAAAAGAAATGTCTAAAAAACCCCAGAGATTGCTTTAAAAGGTCAAATAGAGAAGATAATAAATACATTTGATTTCCCTTATACCCTCTCACTCTGATTTATAACATGTAAGACAAGAGACCTTCCATAAAATTAAAGAGTGTTAAATTCAAAACAAAATCAAAGAGCACTTATTAAATTGTGGAAGTCCTTGCTGCATGACGCCACTGAAGCCAAGAAATTAATGAGGTTTTAAAAGAGTCTGGGTAATTATATGTTTAACAAGATTATTCAGAGTAGCTATAATTATAAACAATTTTTTTTGGAAGGGATTTGAAACCACATGTTTTAGGATTAAAGTCATTCTCACACTAGGGAGAGATCAGGATAAACTGCAATGTTGCAGAAGGGGGCAAAAAGGTATCCTCTTATTTGCTATTTTCCGTATCCAGGAGGTACCAGCTACTTTTAGGATAAGGATACTGGTCCAAACGGGTAATTCCTACATTAGAAAGTCCTTGGACAAGGCATGGGACATGGGCAGTTCTCAGAGCCTGTCTGTTCTGTCCTGTATGGAATGCACTGCAGTTACACTTGGAGACCTGGACCAAACGAGAGCTCTCAATGTACTACGTGCTCAATGTAGGCGGAGGACAAACAGCCCTGTCACTGTTTAGAAGGACAAAGCTAGGGAACCAAGCATTTTTACTGCTGCTGTGTGCCAAGGGACACAGGAGACGAGAGACGGATGAAGTGATAGACTTGAGGACACAAACCAAATTTGTGGCCAAAGTGAGAACCATGCTGGTCCTCCTGATTCCAGCCCAGTATCTTGACTCCAGGCCAAGCTCTCCTTACATTCTTCTCAAACTTTAGTTTATTTAAAAAAAAAAATTTCCTCTGTTTCCTTTTTTTTTTTCATTTTTTCCCCCTTTTGGGATCCCAAACAAATCTCTGACTTCTGCAGAAAAGAGGACACGTAGAAGCTTTGGGATCAAGATTATGAGATGAAGTACAGACCTAATGGTCCTATTTGCTTTCTAGGAGATCGTGCATGAGAAACAAGCTTAAATGGGCAAGGCAGCAAGTGCCTTGGGAGGAAGTTGCATTGAAGACTACAACAGTTTTTTTCAATTAAGATCAACACCTCTTCTAAAGTTTAAGTTGTGCAGTTGCAGAAGGATTTTCCTTCCTGCCACTGTCACTTAAAACATTAAGCAATTCATCCACAGTCTCAAGAAAAGGCTACTTCCTTTCTAATACCTATCAGACCGTATATACTGTATCTGCATTTTGGCACATAAACCACCATCTGCTCCAAATCAAAAACGTACTTTCAGCTGCAGCTGGGAGTTAACTGTTCTTTCTTATTTTCTTCCACCTTTCACACCTTGTGACTGGCATTGTACTTTTCGGCATTCGCAACCCGGGCCTGTCTCCAGCTGAATTCACCTGCTTTAAATTTTCTGAGCCCTAATAAAAAGGGCCTGCAGACAAGTTTGCTCCAAGTGTGCAACCATTTAGGGGTGGTAATGAGTTGGACTGCAGCCTGGTATCTGGCAGACCTTCCTAGTCCATGACTCACTGTTAATTAAAACCACACTCTTTGCTTATTCCTGGGATAGCGTTACTTACAAATAATTGAGAGTCTCACTGCCTTAGAGCCTCCTCCCCCAGGTCTGGTCTGCAGAATAAACTTTTCTGATGGAGATCTGTTTCCCTTAAAGTTGGATGCAGCATAATGGAGAAAGACATCCATTTTTCAACGAATCCTTGTTGTTCTTTATTTGGATTCTGATACTTTTTCTTGTTTTGAATTGCATCTCAATCCACAAGCAATCTGATCCTTCGTACTTGATGGCTGGTTTCTGGAGGCTACTGCCATGCCAAAATACAGCACACAAACTGCTGCTCAACTGGAGGCATTTTTACAGCATGCCCATATATCAACTGAAATGTGGTGGGCTCACACAGGCCTTTAAAAAGGTCAATTTTAGCAGTATTAAGCCAATTATTTAACAGGTTTTCCTATACAGAAATGTTGGAAGGAGCAAACAGATTAACCTTTCTTTTTTAATTAAGCCTATTTTGATAGTATTTCACTCTCCCCCAAAGCGAAGAGGTCTGGGAATCATTTAATGTAAATAATTTAATGCAAGAAGGTAAAGCTGCAAGACACTGCTTTGGCATGGAAGTGCTGATTTCCTGATTTATAGAACCATCTGTGGCTAGGCATCCATCAACCTGAACAGTTACCTTTCTGATGGCTCTGCTAAGGCTGTTTAAATCAGCTGATGCATTCTTAACAAAATCTCCTACCACAAATCTCTGAGGACTGGTGGCAGGAACTCTCAGCAGCAGCTCTTCAACTCTAGAACTCGCTACAGGGCTGGTCTAACAAATCCAGGTCTATTTCCCTTGGAAGTACAGTACCAAGCTCAGCATTTTTCCTGAAGTCTCTTTTTGTAGGACAGTTGTTGCTGCAACTCTGTGTCTCCTAATTCAATGGAGTTACAGCACCAGTAACGAGCTGCACCAACACAGAGCCACAGGCATCAGTCAGCTCATGCAGAATTCAAAGAACTGGTCACTTACTTAGTCTTCTCCTTTCCAGTGTACTCTACCAAGGAAGAATTGAAAATTATGTGAAACCTACACAGTTCGGACTCATTTTAGATCACACCAACATTCTCTCAAATTCAGACACACTGTGGCCTGATCTGCATATGCATTAGGTTCCTTACAGTCAGTCCTGCCAAATACATATTCCTAGCAGATTCAGCTGCTTCTGCCTCCTCCTCCTAACTAGCAGAAACGATTCCAGGATGTTATGTACAGACACCTAGAAAGAGAAAACTGAAGTTTGGAAAAATGTGTTTAATTGGTATTTGATTTTCCACTCTCAATTCCACTCAATCTTTAAAAAGCTAGCAGATTACTCTGATGCAGATTCATCATTTCAGCTGTGAAGGGCAGAATTCCTTAAAGTATTTGGGATCACCTCACATAACAGAAAATATTATCCCTTTTTTAAAAAAATGCCCGTTTTAGAGCTTTGGGTGTCACTAAATCTAAACACAGCTGCTATGTTCACTAAATATTCTGCAATACATGCAGTTTAGAGAACATAAATAATATTCACTGGGTTTTGATATGAAGAAGTAGAATATATTTACACATATTTCTATTTGTCCAGTATTAGTATTTCTCTGCAGTCAGAGTTTTCTTCTCTCCCTCCTTCTTCCCTTGTGGAATAGTCTTGCCTTGGCATTGAGGTAGCCAGTCCAGGACCAGCCCAAGATAAAGCTACACTCTGTGCCTTGCAATTAATGTTTGTTAGCTCAGTTTTTTCCTTGCACTGTAGGGAAATGACTATTGAACCCTCCCTGGAAGCCAGCACCCATCCTCCCCAGGACTCTGAGCTCCCTTTGACCCAGACTCCAGGCTCAGGCTCACCTCTGAACCAAAGAAAAAGTGAGCATCTAAACATCATCATCTGGTTTCAGAGGAACCAAAGTATGCCCATCTTTCTTCTGAGTTTCTGCCATCAGATTGCTCCTGTTTTGTCCTTGTGAATACTTTCTTTTCAGACGATCAAGAGCACCAAAGAAGTCTGTCAGAGCTCACTTCAGTAAAATAAAACTCTTTTAAGAGGAGATCTGAACACAAACCATGCTAGTAAGTCACACTTCTTTCCCTTTCTGGGTATAGCCCAAGGTTCTAGCCTGCTGCTAAATCCATTTTGCACAGCTTCAACGATAAAGCAGACTTAAAGCTGATAAAACCAGGTTCCAGGAGACACAAAACTTTGCATATGCACATCAGACCAAACCCTACATATCCTCCAATGTGCAGTTAAAAAGCTGCAACCTTCAGGCAATCCTCAGCTGCCAGGAGAGCCCATAAGGATTCCAACTGCGACGGAGTATAAAGCACAGTCCTGATATTGATCTCTCATGTGCTAGAAACTTGACCAGCTTCTGGCACTGCCACAATCCAGACAACACAGCAACATGCAGAGAGGCCTCTTTTTACTCTATATAGTGGCACCAAAATGGGCAACTGATCCCCCTAAGTAGTTCAGTCACTTCAAAGTTGAATTGCTGTTTGAAATGAGCAAGTTGAAATTGTCTCCCCTAAAAATGGTGTCTTGAGAGTAAAGAAAAAAACATTCCACTCATATGTAAAAGAAGACAGAAAATGAGCCCCAAGCCATGCTAGAGAGTCTGATAAAAAACATGTTAAGATGAGTTGTAGGAATTTCTCTGCACCCTGGGCTGAATTCCCACTGTGGCTTTTTATATTATAAAATTGTTTTCCTCTTTCTGTGGATTTTGCTGCATTTGGTATCTCTGCTACTCTTCTCCCCACTAGTAAAAGATATAGCAAACACACCAACACTTCCAGCTAAGTCATTCCCCAAATCATCCTCATTCTCACTCAGTATGACCAAAATTTTAGATAACTCCTTCCGTGAACTTAACACACAGTCTCTCATCCATTCTTTAAGAGTAATTTCTGATAATCACTCAGATGCTGCTGTTATACTTGGATAACAAATTTGGAAATAGGAATGCTATCTAAGAAACTGAGCACTGTATGTAGCAGAAAAATCTTGTCAGATTTAACCAGCAGCTCTGGTGAAGAACAACTTGTGATGGACTGTCACGATTGTTTCTTAACTCAAAATGATTTGAAAAATCCTGTAGCGTATCTACCACTTTTCATATTCTGCTTTGTTTTCTCAACATAATAACTTTAGATCTTTTCACTTTAAAACCAATCATTTCATTTCCTGAAAAGAAGTTTACTTCTTAACATAGCCAGCCCTCATGAAACCATTTCAGAACACAGGAATGTCAAAGCTCACTAAAAGCCATACAGATAGAAATGTGTATTTGATACCATCTCCTCATTTTCAAATTGCATGTTGCACTGTGCTGCATCCTCGGTTACTGGCTTCTGAAACATGTTGCGGCAGATGAGCCATATTGTCAGACTAGCAATGAACATCCCAATATCTGGTACAAATAGTCTGATCACGTTCCCAGCATCTGCTCCTTTCACACTGTATGGGATGAAAAAAACAACAAAAAAACAAAGAAACATTTGTTACTTCTAATGACATTTTCAACTGGAACAGAAAGTAAGCTCAAGGCAAAGAAAAATCCCCAAACCCCCAGTCATAAGAAATCTTTGCAATATTGGAAATATGAAGATGATCAGGAAACTCTAGACAGAAAGCTATTTTTGCTCTCCAGAAGCACAGAATAAGTGATTATTTGTTGGGAGCTTGCACACTCATATTTTAGTGATACTTAGCATTTTGATTAATCCAGTTCTGAATCAATTTTTTTGAGAGCAATACAGGAATAACCTCCAAATTCAACAAGAAAGATTTTAGCTCAACACCTAGAAGATCCATCTGTATGAAGCACAATCCTTTTACCGGCATTCCTTGCAAAGACAACACCACCCAGGTCCACCAAGGATGAGGAAGTCCACCCAGACAAGACAGCATTCATGTCACGCTTAAGTGTGCCCTAATCATACTTCCCAGCGTACAGAGGAATAACAAAAAGTCTTTAATATTTTAACATGTTTTATTATGCTAACTCTTAATACATTTTATTCTACCAGACTACCTTAATACCTTTCTGGGTATTTAAGTACTAGTGTTTAAGTACAAATATTTAAATGCTAATTAGTGTTCAATCCCTGCAAAGGAAAACTTTCTTCTCCTCTGAAAGATCTGTAAGGCATGATGATTTTTATGTAGGAAAAAAATTGCACTATTTCATTGTGCAGATTTAATTGCGTATACTAGCAAATACGACTTTCTGGATTTGGATGTAGTGTTTGAATTTGGTTCACTGTTAAAAAGGAGAGCCTGGATTTAGGTTTAGTGGCACAAGGGACAGTTTACTGAGCTGTTGAATGCACATATTAAACTGTCAACTATTAATGAGAGGATACAATCATAATTATTTGAAAGTGTGAAGTTAACATATTTTAAATATGCAGCTCCAATGTTTGTCTTTTTTTTTTTAATAGAGCTTTATGTCTGTAATCAGTTCTGAGGACAGGTGGGGCATCTGTATAGTTCCTTGGGCATAGGTGAGTGCACTACACTAGGTCTTCGTAGCCTGAACTGGTAGAAAACTTAATAAGTTGTTTTATAGATGCAAAGAAAGAGGCCACCTCTGGCCTCTCTTCGTTGCAGTTTTGAAGCCTAAAAGAAACTGTTCGTGAAGGAGTTACCTGCAACTGCTGTGTTCAAATGCAGGCCTGGAGTATCAGAAAAGTCTCTAATGTGATTACAATACAACCACTGTCGAGAACCATGTGGGTCTGCTCATATGCCCATGATCAAATCCAACATTTCCATCACTGCTGCTGACCCAGCTTTTCCACTGATGTGTATCTTGCAAAATAACATATGCTCGAAGTGGGAGTAAGGTAAGCGATCAGAAAGCTGGCTTTAGTGTTTGTTTCAACAGCTTAACCCTGAATGGTCACGCACTGTATGGCAGCTAAGTAGCCTGAAAATCTTTCGCTAATGGCTTTCAGTTGTCCTGAAACAGAGAAAAAAATTAAGTAATTGAAAGGCTTGCAAAAGAGTTAGATGGCAAAGTCCTTGCTGGACTGCTTGCTTGTTTCTGGTGCCACTGGTACAAGCACAGCATGCTGTAGAGCCAAGTGGCCTATGAGAGCATGGCCACTCTGGTTAATATTACAGAAAATCCAGGCTTGACATGAGCCCCCCGTTCATTTCGCAGCACCGTGGCTCTTAATGTCACTGAAGATTAGTCCAGGTTGCACCTTGGCAGAAAGAGGTAAAAAGTACATGTTTAACAAATCTTTTTCCCAACAACAGTGTACACGGGTTTCATAATAATGTTAATGATTTTTTTTTTCAATAATCCTGATCATTACACTGAAACCTGCCTCTTAAAGTGGTTTTACTAAATATCTTGCAAAAAACCCTCTGAATTCTTGATTCTGAAAGTTTCACTCGAGTATTTTTTCAAAAGAATTGAAATACACCTTCAATCCAGAATTAGTGTAAGAACAGCAGAAATTTGTTAGGCTCATGTTGAAAAATGGGTCAGATTACTTCTACGTAACACTTCTGTAAGTGTTAAGTAGATCTGGAGTCTTAATTAATTGAAAACTGAAAACTGAAGATTAATTTTGCATCACTTCTGAAGTCCTTCAGATTCAACCACTCACATGTGTACAAATTAAAAAGTGGCAGCCTTCAAATACCAGCACATCTTAGTCGCACCAGGTTCTCCTTCCTCACATTGTACTCCCATGGAGCCACGCTGGGTCTTCCTTCGCATATCCCGCTCCCCAGACCAAGGGAAGACCCCTGAAGGAGCCCTGCCCCTGGCACAGCTCACATTTCTTTCCAAACCAAGTGCTTCTGATCTTTCAAAATAAATCATTTAGCGTGTTGTTGTGAGAGATGTAATGTACAGCTCAGGCTAGCAACAGAGAGCCTGAACAGTGATACCTAACCACAGAGCGGGGAAAAATTCTGCACATGAATAGTTTATTCACCTAAACCAGTTGCAAATTTATGCTGTCCCCACTTCCCCATGAAAAGGAAAACAAATTGACCTCGGTGTGATAATTAGAAAGGAAACAAAAGATCACTTGAAAGTAGAGAAATGTATATTCTTCTGTAAAGCAGAATAATAAACTGCTTCATTCGACCCCAAGTAATTTGCTCCCCACTTCTTCACAGCAAAAGCTAAAACAAAAATCAGTTATTCCCACTTGTTATCTCTGGCAATACAAAAAAGAATGGCAAATACTGCAATCATTCCACAAACATTTCTCACTTTATTTGCGCATTCACACATGGTCATATTTTGCATTTGATAACAGTCTATACATTGTGCTCTTTCCTCCAAAAGAGGCTTTCAAGCTACAAAGTTAAACAGAAGAACAGGAAACCTATTCAGACCTCCGACAACAACAGCTTTTTTTTTTTAATCCCTGCAAGAATCTCATGGTGTTCAATGAATTGGTCATAGCCCTTGATCTACAACTGGTAAAGCATAATTTATTCCCTTAAACTAAATAATTTACCTACAGGGCAGCTTTAGTTGTAATAGATACCAGTGACTGAAGCTTATAACTCAGCCAGAGACATATTCTGCAGTGTAATTACAGTAAATGGCAGCTTTAGTTTTTCCTTTTTTCTTACAGGATGCAGAAGAAAACACGATGGACACACACACACACACAAACACACACACACACACACACAAAGGATTAGGGGTTTTAAATGGTTTTTTACTTTCCGTTGACCAAATAAATCAAATTGCACACAATTTTTAAGAGAAGGGACTACTACAGTTAGGGTTGCAAGTGTTCCTCGGTAATAAAAATAACTTTTGTAGGACAAAAGTAATTTCATTGACTTTTCCATCAATAGGTGAAACTGTTTTATCATATCAACAGACTCCTAATATAGCAGTTTCCTCATCAGACAATGTGTTCCCCTGCTGATTTCAGCTGAATACTTTGAATTTACTACTTTAGAAAGGGATCATCCGTATTTTCTGTGTATATAAAGAATTTTTCTAAGACAGTGTGACCCCGATCTATTCCTGAATTTCTCTGCTGCTCAAGAAACTCAGCAAAATTTCCTACTTTATCTGCATTGAGAATAGAGTTAGCTGTGGACACACACGTTAAAGCCGTTCTCTTACTTCATTTACACTCACTAGTAGTCAAACAAAAAACCAAATGCCAGCATAATGAAACATTACATTCTTGTTTGGAGCTGTAGAAACCAGCATTTCAGTTTCCTTAAAATAAAATTTTCATTTTTTGCCTTTCTAGAATAACTGTTACTCACAAATTAAAATTATTCATGTCCTACTGGATGTACATAGCTTTGGTGAACAGTGAAGTGTTAATACTGCCATACCTGGTCTGATTTCATTTCTTTAGAATGGCAGACACTCTAACTTCCTCTTTATTTCAGCTTCACAGAATAAAACCAGAAAGGCAGCAGAACTATTAGAATTTAAACTGCAATGGTTTCAATTTAAAAAAAGTAAAATATATAGTAACAAACGTTGAACACCATGCATAATTTATAAAATAGTCCACACATAGAATGAATACCAACAGTCTTCAACTTTAAATATTTGCTATTTTGTTAAAAATAAACAAAAATGAGAAAGAACAACCAGTCCTCCTTAAACAGAACTAAAATTAATTCAGCATCAGCAATGTATCACAATGTTCAGCTTATGTTAGACAATAAATAACATAATGCTTCCAGATTAAAGAACTGTAAAAAGCTTGATTTTATATTGAATACTGGGTAAACAAATTATTTTAAAGGTTATTCGTTATTGCAGTTTTAAAAAGTTATCAAAAGTCTTACTCATGCATACTACATCTCTCCATACATTCATACATCTTTTCTCTTCTCTCCTCAGGGGTTTTCTATAGCACCTCTTTACTTTCTAATTAATTTAATAAAACAAGATATGTAATACTGTATTAACAGTTTTTAAGTGATAAACTAAGGAAGAGATGCATAGATGCTAATAATTTCCATTCAGCTCTTTGGTGACTGTGAAACATCTGATATTTCTAATTGGATCTAATATTTCAGAGTAATTAATGCACCACTGTAGATGCTTACAGCTGAATTCCCACGGGCTTCCTCTGCAACTGTAATCATTCGGTTTGGAGGTAAAACAGACCCAAGAATCATAAGCATGGACCCCTGGAAACAGGGACTGGCAGTATTTCACAGGTGCTACGCAGTACTGTGAATGATTCATTTGTTTATCACTACTATCCTCCCTGAGATCCAAAAACAGTGGAAACTTTGAGGGTACCAAAGGCTACTAACCAGATGGCCTTAGAGATGTGCCAGCCGATCCTTGCTCTTGGAAGAGCGTGTTGACAATGGTTGCAGCTAGAAGCTAGTTAAAGAGGCTCCTCGTCCTCTCTCGGTTTGAAATAAGGATGAAATGTCTGATCCCATACTTACTCTGCTGGGAAACTCCCACTTCACTTATCTGGGTCTGAGGATTGCAGACCCTGTCTGAGCCACAACCAGCACTGCAGTGAACAGAAGATGCTCACAGTCTATATTCATGCTGCCATACTCGTCCCTGCCGGCTCAGAAGACAAGTTTGCTACGATGCTGGCTCACACGGCAACCTTGACACCACATCGGGGCAAACCTGTGCCGTGGGTAAATTATACAAGCTGCTGAGCACTGCTCGGTCCGTCCTTGGTCCTTTCCTTATCTCATGCTCATCCACAAATTGAAAATAAATTATATCACAAAAAAAAATACAAACTTAGTAATATTAAATCCACAGTGCTGTGCATGCTCATTCTTTCTCCTGCGCTGCCTTAATATGATGGTCCTTTCAGTTCATGCAGAGCATGGCATGTGTTTTACCCAAAATACCTGAAGTTGCACTTTCAGAGAATATTGGTCATGAAAAATAAATGCGTGGGAGGAAGAGGGAAGCAAAAATGCATAGAAAACTACTTATAAAAATATTTAGCATGCACTGACCTACCCAACATACAAGTTCAAAGGACTCCTGAAGTATTTGCAAAATCTAAATCACTGCTTACAAACTATGTCTGCACGCATTCAAAAACCAAAAGTACACTTTGCTTTTTCAGGAAAGATACCTTGCCATGAAGAACACATTCTGTATTGCAGAAGTGCTTAACCACGCATTAACCAAACATTTGCTTTCCAAACACCGCTATGCAGAGAAAGTGAGCAGCTATTTGAAACTAAACGTACCTTGCCAAGATTTTGGTGCCTCCTTGCTTGCATAAAATATTCAACATCAAGAAATTATGGATATGTGCCATATGTAAAACATTGGTTTGTGGCAATTTTTCTCTTTCTAAAGCACCCATTGTTTCTTTTTGTTCATTGGTCTTCTAATAAAGGGCAAACTCCAGCTTGCCCAGGGCAGCACACAGAAGATTTAAAATTCAGCAAGGATTTAGCAGCTATCACGCAAAGCACTCAGCTGCACTACTGCCAGACTCGTGACAGCACAACATCCAGCTCGCTTTGCCCGTGTCCCACAGCTCCAAATGTGGAGCAGGACTCATAGCCAAGAGGAAGTGAATGAAATCCCCTCCACACCCATGGCACTGTGCGTGCCAGCCCCACGGCACGGTGGTGGAACTGACAAGCCCATCCGCTACACAAATTAGTTCAGGTCAAAATGGGAATGTGATTCTAGATGGAGGCAGAGCCAAAGTGAGCAGAAGAGACCTCAGGACACTTCAGCTGTAAGTTAATTTTCATCTCAACTCTTCAAAGAGACTCTCTGTTTCAACTTCGAATACTTCTCACACAGGCTTCTCACTTACACACTCATTGTGTAAGGATTTAGCTTAAGCACAAATTCAGTATTCACTGATCTCTGCAAAACATTCCCAGTTAAATTTGTCCATAATGCTCATAAATACTTGGTAACTGGCAGCAAAGTGTTTACATAAAGGCATACAGATATCCATATGTTCCACAATAGTCCTGACTAAAAGAAAGTGCTGAAAAGTCTAAAGCAGGCTGACATTCAGTGATTATTTCAAAACATATTTTGTTCCTCTCTCTGCCGTTTTCATACTCTAGTTGGAGCATGAGCAGATCATCACTTCAAACTACTTTTCATTTCATTCTGTTGCCAGCATATAACATAATCACAGAAAGTAAAAGATGCATCTAGATTTTCCAGTCAGCTGCAGATGAGGAGGGAATAATATTTCCCTTGATTACGGCAACCAACATTGTAAATTACAGTCATTTTACGAAGCCAAATTATCTCCAATACAGAGGAAAAGCACACAGCTATCAGTGGTTCAATCTGGAGTGCCCACTGCACTTCAGCGTTTGCATAGGAGACCCTTTTGTCCCACAAGACCCATTCCTAATTTAAAACTATCCAAGTGACACATTTGCTAGGATGGGACCAATCACCCTCAATTCTTCCATATGAAACACTCCCAGTCTACCCTGCCTCTGGACATGCCTATCCTTCTCTTCACAACACCAAGCATGACAGGACAGAAAACAACATCTAACCTTCCTCACCACCACCTGCCTGAAAATCCCAGTGGTGTAGAGGTGAGAGCACATGGACACTGCTGGAAGCAGGCTCCAGCCATCAGAGGCATGTGTACAATATCTCCTCTCACCCCCCCAGCTGACTGCCATTAAAACTGGCCAAAGGAAACATCCTGATTAATCCCTGGTGCACTTTGTTCAATTCTACAGTGTCAATCAAAAGAGAAGTGGAGTAGAAATCAGTGGCAAACTAAATGTCCCAATGCCATTAGATGTTGCTTCTAATTTTTCTGTAAATGGAGCCTGTAACACAATCTCTGGGTGGCAAACACCCCACGCACATGTGGGAGGGCAGAGGACTAGTCCCCTGCACTTCTTGATGCCATCTGCTCAATGGCTGGATGTGTGTGGCCACCAAAAACCTTTCTCAGGTGCAGGAGGCAACTGGCAGTGCTTTGCCAGTGTGGGAGGCTCTTACCTTGTCTAAGCATTGAAAAAACCAGGATTGCTCAGATCCAAACTGGGCAAAAAGGAGCTGAAGTCAAGTGCTCCAGGCTGGCTGGGTGCCCAGTGTGAGCACACTGCAGCAGGCTGGTCAGACCCGGCACACGGTATGCTCCTGCTCCACCAGCCACAGGCTTCCTTGTGTTCCATGTGCCAATCGCTATTTGGAGAGCTCTCTTGATTTACTCATGAACAAAACCCAACAAAAACAAAATAAAACACAAAGCCAAACTGTTAAGCATGCATCCTAGAGAGTTTTTCGGATACTTATTGCAATGCTGATTGCTCTCCAGATTAAAACAAAGACTGGCTCACATTCTGCTGCTGGTGGGTTTACCACTGTACTGCTCCCAGCTATCACTGTACTGCAGCAGGCTGGGCTGTGCCAAGAAAAACACTGACAACAGTCTCACAACTCAAGTGCTCAAACACCACAGGCCATAAAATATCTTCTATCAGATGTTCCTTTTCTTTGAATCCCTAGGTTAAATGGCATGAGAAAAGTTAGCTGAAATTAATTTAGCTGAAAAGAAAATAAGCACAAGGGGTGGTAGGAAATGAGCAACCTGAAAACTTAACACAAACAGTTGGATAAATAAGATTCATCCTGAATGGAGACAACTTCTTAGAGGGCCTTATGCCAATGCTGAGGCAGCCCAGACCATCAGATCAACATGACACAATGACAGGCTTCAGAGACACAAGGATTCTACATGGAAATTGTCTGAGCATAGAGAAATTTTCTCCTCACTTGCAGTTAGCAATGAGGACATATCTGAGGTACCAAATCTAACAGTAATGATGAAACCTCAAGCAAAGACTGCTCTGTCATAATTTCCTTCCTTCTATTCCATGATACTCCTTTACTTGTCAGCATGTCTTAGTCCATAGTGATATGAGGTTACTCTTCTTTTTGCAAGGTACCTAGACTACTGTAGCATGCTGTTAGAAATGGCAGAGTAATAATCACACATTTTTCAGCTTTTGCTTTCAAAGTGGTAGAAATGAATAATTTTCTTGGTAAGTTATCAAAAATAACGCTGTTCTACTTCAGGCTTCATTCCCCTTTAATCTCATTGGGTTGCTGACTTCACACGTGCTGCAGTTGTTAGCAGAAAGTAAATTTACCTTTTTGATTTACACCCCTGAGACTCATGATCTCTTATTCATCTCTCTAGTTTTATCTAAGGCTCACCTGGGCACCTTATTAAGCTCTTTTGTTTGTTTAACCACTAGTGTCACATAAAAAAGATTACAAGCCGCCATCATGGGATTTGGGACTTCTCCTTTCATAAATGTACAGCCAATATAACACCCGTGTGGCAGAGGCTGGCAGAGAAGTATCAGAATGAAAATAGGCATACTGTGCACTGTTAATATTTGCTAGATTGATTGACCACCTTCCACAGTTCTCTCTCCTGAAAATCTAAGTCTTCAAGTAAAATAGAAAAGAAAATAATAGAATAGAACAACTCAGCTGGAGACGTCCTACAGTGGTCTTCTTGTCCAGCTTCCCGAACACTTTAGGGCTGACCAAAAGTTAAAGCATCTTATTAAATGAATTGTCCTGATGCCTCTGACAGGCTGACAAGGCCAAAGTCCTCAGACATTCCTCACAGGACATTCCTTCCAGCCCTTCCACCAGCTTGGTTGCTCTCTTCCAGAAAAGGACTTTAGCATTCTTCCTAAATTGTGGGGTCCACAACTGCACACAGCGCTCAAGGTGAGGCTTCACCGACACTGAATACAAGGGGAAATACTGGGTGCACCACAGTCTCTTACATTTTTTCTGAAATCACTTATTTTAATTATTGCCATCTTCCTGCCATAGACTGCAACGAGCTCTACCTTAAAATAATCCATTTACTTATTTGGTTTCAGACCTCTGGCTCATCATACTAACAAGAGGAATCACCCTCTTTCTGCTCAAAGAAACTCCAAGGGCAATCAATATTTTGAAAACATGCACAAAACTGAAGCGGCTAAGTTAGAGCCTGTACCATTCCCAGTGAGTGAGGAATGGGAATGGCATAGAAAGCCTCCCTGACTCATTCTGTTGAAACTGTGCTTCTGCAGATCACCAACATTACCAGAGGACATCCTAGAGCAGAGATGGAACTGAGGGAGCATCTGGAGTTGAAGGCCTGGTCTATGAGCATGATTTTGCAAAGGGATGTAGCAGCGTTTGTGTTATTTCTGATTCAGCAACTGCTCTCCAGAGGTCCTCTCTAAGCACCTTCACCTGGAATTCAGCCTTGAACAAAGCTGATACACCATGTAAAAAAATCATAATGACATTGTGATTGACAAAGTTGTATCTTGACTCACATGGATTCCTACAGCAATTTCCAAAAAAAACAAGGCATAACAGAAATAACAAAATAAGACTGACCAAGAGGATGTTTCAGAGACTTCATTAAAAATTAATAGAGATTTTTGTCTTTCAAAGTTTTATCGTCTCTCAGACAGTAAAGAGGAGAAGGATAAAGTTCTTTGCTCACTTATTTTGTCACGGAAAGAGAGAGCCAGATGATCAGCTGATACCAATTATAAATTATTGGTCAAGATTACAGAAGGAAATGAAATATGGGGGCTGACTGATCCGATTTCTAGCAGCACTGAACTGCAGCAGATGTGAGCATCGAGCCCTGCAACTCTTTCCTCCCACATGTCTTTTTCTCTTCTGACTGGTAGCCCATGAAGGGAAAACTTGGCTTCTCAGCAAGTTCCCGTAATTCATCTAGGTTCCACAGTAACAGCATATATTCCTTTGCGTTCTGACAGTGTGCAGAGACCACAAGAGTCCCCAGTGAACTCGGGGTGTTAACCTCCATTCCACTTTTCTCATCATATGCGTATGGAAATGAATATTTACTGGCTGCTTGGAAGAATCAGTACAGAACATTTACTCATGTCAAAAAAATGGGAAAAACCCTATACTGTGGAGCTGTCTTCCAGGCCTAGATTAATTTTTCAACACAAATGTTATTTTCTAAAAGAAAGAAACCTCACTAATTTCCTTTTTTTTCTTCTGATTAACTATTCACCACTTTACACTACTCACATTAGCTCACCATTTTCCCAGAGCATCTAATACTAATCTTCCTGTGTAATACAAAGTCTACTAAAATTTTCAGTTCACTCAGCTACTTTCGACATGTAGAAAAGCCCTTCATGAGCCTGATTCTATTTCTCTAAGTTTTCTAGTCACTCTGAACATCTCCACAGCTCTTAAAAAGAGGAGTATTTGACCGTTCTTTAAATACATTTTAGGACTTGTGCACAGTGGGGTTGTTGTAACTAGTGTATCACGATGAGTGTCATTTAATGCAGAGCTAATAGGTATTTTACTTTTAAAAAATCAGGTTTTTACTTCAAAAAACCTACTTTGTTAGCCAAAAGAAAATTATGAAATGAATGTGCAAAAATGCTATGACAGAATCCACAAATGTGTTCTTTCACATTTTAATTATATCAGGCTTCATCATTTTATCTTTGTATGACTTTTTATCCTTGTTTTTTGCATCCGTGTGCTTTATCCTCTTCACTGACAAGATTTTAATTTAGAAGCTACAGCTGATTTGATTGTTCATTCACAACTGCATCTGCTGCAGCAATGAATCTTTCGGTTGTGCAATCACTTGCCAATGTCATCACATAGCAGTGGGATGCAGTCAGATGGCAAACACACACACACACACACACACACACACACACTAAAGCTACAGGAAGACTGTAAATAAATAAAAAAGTAACCAAAGTTTTTTATGTACTGAATCAAAAGAAACAAATGTTATGACACTGCAGTGACAGTGGGAGGGAGGGGAAGAAGATATGCCAGACGCAGAAGATGACAGATATGCTGCCGTTTGCAGAGCAATGTGGAACAAATACAAACTCTGCACTGCTGTTTCCACCCTGGCAGCTTGGCTGTCTGCACTGTACACAATCAGATCTCTGACAGTCGCTCAATTCACACTCACAGTGCAGAAATCAGGCCGGCATGCCAGAGACAACGTAGCTTAAAGCCATTCCCCTTCTAGACTGAGATGGAGTTACACTATGAATGTTGCAAAAGAGTCCTTCACAGCTCAAATATCACTTTGATAGTTGCCAAAACTTTACTGGGGATGCCAAGTTTTCCTAAATGTTCACCTTCTGTAGCCATGTGACCGTGACAGACACCAACATTTCCTTACAAAGATACACACATCCATTTACAGCCCTTACGGCTATGAAGAAAAGCTGTAAAATGTAAAGCAACTTCACTCTTAAAGGTTAGAAGCCAGGAGAAAGGTAACATTAATTTTAAATAATTCCACTTTGAAGCTATTCATGATTACTCTTGGCATCCAACTTTTACTTATTTTTCACTTCAAGTTAGAAAACAGCAGAAAAGCCATAAAAATACTTCACAGAATGTGTCTTTATATCTGCAAAAGAAGAAACCAATGTAGCAAGTAAAAAGAAAAAAATATTTTATGTTCCTTACTAAACAATATTACATACTGAAATATACATATCTTTGGTATCTTCAGTAGAGTGTATCTAGTACCAAACACCTCTTTACAGGCAGTGTAAAATTTTAATTTCTGTTTTGGTCCAATCTGCTCTAGCAGAGAGCAATTGTAAGGCTGGAAGAATGGGACAAACCCATATTAATTCCTCTTTTGTCTTTGCCTGTCAAATTATTCCTTTTCCCAAAAGCTATCCACAGTGTTGGAAGCATTGGAAAGTGGCTTTATAAAAGTTTTTGGCTTGGCTTCTGAACACACCTTTGCTCTACAGTTAGAGAAACACTATGGTGTATCTTAGGAAACTTCAGCTATGCTGATAAATACACGAGTTTCAGGTTTGTTTGCTGAACTTCTCCAAGTGGGGTATATTTCAAAGTTGACTTTTCTTGAAGAAAAATGTTAAAACACGTTAAAACCAGTTAATGTTACAACATGAAGCCATGTAAAAGCTCAGCTCCCCAAGGTGTTGTTCAAGAAAAAAAAAAAACAACCATAAAGTATCTGTAACACTTAACTGAAGTACAACTCAAGAGAAGTTTTACATGGATTTCTCCCCGGCAGTGTTTCCTATTTAAAATTTTATAAAAGCATGAAGGAAGAAAGCTTAATGTAGTAAAATTGTTATTATACTAGGATCAGACATATTAGAAAGTAGAACACTACGGCAAGACTATTTTCAGCAAAAGTGAATCCTTTTTGACAAAAAAACCCCTGGACTACTGAATTTCTGGCTTTTGAATAACTTCACAAAAAAAATAGATTTGGGCAGCACTTTCATTTGGAAAATCGAAAGTAGAGTGTTGATTCTACTAAGTTCCCAGCCCTTGCAACAGATTAAACAGATTACAGATAAAATGTTCAAGAATCATAAAGATTCTTGAGTTACAAACCGAACTCCTGAAGGGACTCAGGCACTTGAAAGATGTTACTTTGATGCTTTTAAAAGGTTAAAAGTTAAATTGGGTGATTTTTAAATTTTCCCCAAATCTGACGATCCCTTTTTTGCAAAGAAAATATACTGTTTGCAACACTTTTGCTAAACTCTAGGATTTGGCCAAAATATGCCTAGGAACAAGCAGTCCTGATATCACTGCAAGTCTCTGAAAGACACAGAGAGAGTGAGAAAGTAGTGAGAAAGTAGGGCCATTGGCAAATGTATACTGACACTCCTGGTCCTCTGTTAGATCAGGAGATAAATCCAATTTGATCCTCAGGTTTGATAACCCTAGCTTAATTAAAAAAAAAAAAAAGCAGAAAAGGAAAAAGTGGAGAACTTTCTAATTCATAAAGCATCTTGTAATTAATAACACTACCGTGCTTCTCATCTACATACAGCTGAATTTGAGATTTATCACAGGCGCGTCGCACGATTAAGAGGCTCATTTGCCTCCAGGATGTTTGCACACCAGCTCTCTTCGTGGGTGCACAGGAGGCTGAACAGGAAGCAGGACTGTCCTGCTTCCCACAAGTAAGTGGCTTCTTGAACTCCAGCGTGTACAGGCAGAGGATTAAAACCCAGTCACCACACAACTGTGCTTTACTTCTATAACAACATGATTTTCCTCTGCACTACTCAGTGTGATGTGCACTTTGGATTTTTAATACTTGAATTCTCTCTAAATTAGAGAGTTCAGAATTCTCTAAATTCTACAGAATTTACTATATTCTCTAAAAACTAGTTTATTTCTTTATACCACTAACAATGAATTTGTGCCTTGGTTCCATAATGTTTACTCTTGTGAGACACATCTTTGAAATCTACTGAGTTGCTTATACAATTAAGGACTGTGTGTTCAGTCATTTAGAAAATTCACATTGCTGCTTTCTGCATTGTTTAAAAAGAAGATGTCAAAGTAGCTGCAATCAACCCCGAGGAAATTCCTTTCTTGGCATATTACAGTGATGTACACTAGAGAATAGCCATGATTACTATAATTATTTTAGGTAGAGATTGTTTATGTTATCATTAAGACAACTACTGAAACATAAAGATGGGGGGTTAAAACCCAAAAAATCTCTTAAATCTGCTCAAAACAAATGAAGTTACTTTAGTGAATGTTTATACATTTTGTGATAGTTTTCTCACTTTTTCTTAGTAAGGATAGCTTTGAGAAAATCCCATAAGTAAGGAAGCAATTACTGGTCTAAGTGTTTTTAGCCATGTGGTGATTATCTCCCAAAAAGCTTCTATAAAAAAAGTCTCCCTTGGTGAAGTATTTTGAGGAGAGGGAGAGGGAGAGAGGAGAGAGGAGAGGA
>VZTF01002075.1:1641284-1726365 GCA_013397755.1 Cnemophilus loriae
GCGAGGAGAGGAGAGGAGAGGAGAGGAGAGGAGAGAGGCCTACAATGATCATCTCATCCAACTGCTCAACCACCAAAATTTAAAGCATGTTATTAAGGGCATTGTCCAAATGGCTCTGGCAGGCTGACAGTCATTGCAAAGCTTGGGGCATCAGCTCCTCTCTAGGAAGCCTGTTCCAGAGTTTGACCACTCTCTTGGTAAAGAAATGCTTCCTAATGCCCAGTCTAAACCTTCCCTGATGGATGCAGCTTTGAACGATTCCAACAGTTTCTTCATGGGCTCCTACAGCATGCCCGGTACACAGTATTGTTTGCTAACAGGCTATCAGGGACAACACACTGGACTGACTACACACAGCAACATTGGAACAAAAGTCAACCTTGGAATAAAATCCAAGAAGTTAAACTGGTTTAAAGCTAGGTTTAAATTGTTTCTATTCCACTATTTAATGTGGACTAAAAAATTTCAGTTGACACGGTGTTGGTGAAAAAAAGCTACTTCAGTTTTCTTCATATCTTTTTAAACAATGGTTTTTTTCTTTGCAAATATAATCCAATTTTTATTTTGGCTTTCTCTGTAACTCAGACTTTTATTTCAAAGTCTTGCTTTTTGTCAGAGCAGCGAAGAAAACTCAATTTAAGATAGAACCTCAGGCATGCAGAATATATCAAATGAAACTGAAAACACATTTCTTCCCCATTTCCTACTCTATAAACAAGACAAATACTTCAGCACACACACGCACAAATTCCACAGTCCTGGCCACCACGAAGTAACGAAAGAGAGAAGCTTTGAGAATTAAATTAAAGCAACCTCAGTCCCCCTGTCTTCCCAGGACTCAGCACCCTGTGCTGCCCTTTGCCTGGACACTAGTGCATGTATGTGGGAAGCCCCATCATCTGCTGTTCATCGCACTACGAGAAAAGAAGTGCAGTGTTACAGCTGGAAGGACATGAACAAGCCTTTCTGATGTAGTACGCTGCCTGCGGATCCCTACCTATCACTTAGGTTTGGCAGCTTGGGGCTGAGGCTGAAGTAGCCAGTACCATGTTTGGCCCAGATGAGAAAGGCGTGGAGGGCTCAGAGTTGGTGCAGTGCCCCTTGTCATGCTTTCTGCATCGCCAGTGTTCCTGGAGCTGTAGCCTTTGGGACTCTCTGAACCCTAACCCTAAAAACCCTAAAAGCAGTTTGGGGCTGAGGATGAGGCCCTCACTGACATATCTGGCCAGGCAGAGAAATGATTAAATAGAGATACCACCCAGAAGACAACACTTCTGTTACAAGCAATAAGCTGCTCTTTTATTCAGTCTCCCAAGGGAAGGTGTGGAACTGGTTCTGTCTCTCAGCTCCTTATGTTACATTTATCTGCCATATTTTTCAAAGAGCACATGTAACTGTAGAATATTCAAAACTGAAGAATAAATTCACATTCATTAACTCCTACAAAAGTGTGATGGGCATCATATATTAAGAATAGACGGTATAAACAAACCATCAATTAATCTAATTTCTCCGATCTGAAGCAATTCAATGATGGTATGCTGTGGAAGAGAACTCTGCCAAAGCAAGGGGGCATGCCTGGGCACTGAAAAATTAAGCACTTGCTTAAGTGCTTTGTGGGACAGGAGACCAAAGCAACTATGCATTACTAATATTGCTATTTTTTTCCAAAATGGTGAAAGATGTGCCTGGCACGGCTTTCCCATGTCCCTTTGATTGCACCACCGCACCCATTTTTCCTTGTCTTTTCAAATTATTCAATATCTGTGAAATGTATTCAAACTGCACTGTTTCTTTTAAAATAACCTCTCAAGGATCAGACCGTGCAGCCTCATGCAGACCCTGACTGAGGCAATGCTCCCAAAATGATGTCAATGGGAGCCCAGCCCAAGAAAGGACTATAGGATTCAGCTGTATGGGAAGAAAGGGCTTGAAGTTACGGAGCATGGTATCAGGGTAAGGCTTTATATTTCAAGCACATATTTATCCTTTTTACTAAATCACCAAAGAGTGTGAGGAGAAGAGGGGGATGTCACTTCGGAAAACCATATGGTACTTCGATTTCCAAGCCAGAACTGTGCATACTAAATGTTTATGGAATCTAGTGATATTCTCTACTTTCTGTTTATTCCTGTCACCCAGAGAAACTCTGGCCAAGCACCAATCAAATACCCAAGCAAGCATGGGGAAAGAGAGAAAACAGCTCGCCAGTAGGCTCGTAATTAGCAACCTAAACCTGGAAGGAGGCACTTGGGAAGTGCCTCTGATGCATCTGGATTCCAGCGCTCACCGCATGTCACGAGTGGTTTCGGAAATTGAGTTCTCGGTCTCTGCGAGGGGTAGGGAAGATATACACAGTATTTTTGGCTAGACTGAGCAGGGGCATATGTGGAGCAGCTGCAAAAGCAGACATCCGTCTGCTCTCAGAGACCAGTGTAGGAACAAAAACGCATCTCTCAGCGATGACAGCTAACTTGCTCCTGGCGTCTCCTGGGTTAGCTGTGTCTCCCTGCCTGTGGCAAGCAGGGCTGCTGCATTTACTTTGCGTCAAATAAAAACAATGCAGAGCGTCCTCCTTATCATCCTGTGCTTAGGAGAATAGTTGAAGGAGCTACTGAGGTATATAGAAGATCTGAAATCTATCTTAGTAGGAGACAATCTTCATATCCAAGTTCTAGCCTTGATATAGAAATCTTTAAGTCTTTTTCTTTTTCCTTGGGAGTCTTATTCCCTTCTCTGCTTTTACCCACTTACCCCCTCCTTTCAGTGTGAGAGCTACCGATCTCCAACTACCCTTTCATTCTTCAGAAATAGTAAAAGGATTAAAAAATTAAAACAAGCCCTTAACTCAATACACACTATTTTACTAACAGGAGCAGCTTTCACTGCCAATCACCCTCAGCATTACTTTAGACAGAATCTGAGATGCTGCTGGTGCTCTTTCTACACAAATGTTGCTGATGTACTAAGTATGGTGCAGAGAGGTCTGATTAGCATTATGCAGGCTGGAAGTCACCTACTTTTGCATATATATATGTAACTTCCAATTAATAATGAATTTTTGCATACCGTGAAAATAACAACAATTTTAGAATCAGGTTGAAGCTATCAACCAAACAAAAGCTGTATCTTCAATATGAAAAACTCGTTTTTATAAAGATAATTACATTTTACTATGAAATTGGTGCTCAAAAGTTCCTTTCTCTATCACTGAAACAACTATTTACTATGAAAAACATACTTATTGAAGGTTGCCAAAAGTGTAGCAACCACACATCTGTTATTCTTCAAATATATATTTTCTAAAACATTTGATATTTACTTCACATGTAATAACAGTTATTAAATCTTTCTTAAGTCTGTTTTGTGGAACCATAATATACAGCATTACACGCATAGGAGAAGCACCACGGGAACAAATGAAAAAAAGGAGTACAAGTGTTGTTAATAGCTGAGTAACTTACTAGTCACATTACAAACTACAACTCAGGGAAGCATAGTAAGGGGAGTACTGGAAGTCTGGAAACACTGTAGGACAATGAGTTTTAAGAGGTCCAACGTCACTCATTTAAAGTTTTAAAATTATTAGATCATTTATAGGTCAACAGATATGTGAAAACAGAAGACATTCCTGTAATCACTACTGAATCAACTAGACAAGGACATAAACTTCATCATCTGGTTGCTCAAATGAGACAAATTTAGGTGTTTAAAAAAGATCTTCTTTTGGTTTTTAATTTTCTGCATTGTGGCAGCATTTCCCCAGCAGCATTTCCTCAGTGCCAGTGGTAGCTTTCTGCAGGATCTGCACTGCAAGCCTCACCCCAGCCATGAGCTGGAAAGACACTACTGACTGCATTACAGCAGAAGACCAGCTCTCTGACTGAACTGATCCTCTTTCCTTTCGAATTTTAACAGGCTTTGTGCATTAAGCTCTCTTTAATTGCCAGAGTAGCCAGGAAACAAGAACAGTCACTGTTAATTGTTCATAACTATTCCACTTGGGATTTCGAGTGAGCCTTCCAGCAACAGGACACAAGGAAATGGCCTCAAGCTGTGCCAGGGGAGGTTCAAGTTGGACATCAGGAAGAATTTCTTCACTGAAAGGGTGGTTAAGCATTGGAAAGGGCTGCCCAGGGAAGCAGTGGAGTCACCATCCTTGGAAGTGTTCAAGAAATGACTGAATGTGGCACTTAATGCTTTGACTTAGTTAACAAGGTGGTGTTTGCTTAAAGGGTGGACTCTATGGTCTTGGAGGTCTTTTCCAACCTTATGGATTCCACGATCCTATGATTTCCACTGGGTCCTGAATGTGACTGAAAAAATCTTAAGTCAGAGATGAACAATGCCTTCTAAAACACATTTTCAGTTATGTTTGGAACAAAGCACAAGAGAGCTGACTGCTTTCCAGACATTTTTATGCATATGTGGGTGCCATCGTAACATGCACCAATAATGAACAATAATCCTCACGTTAACAGTCTCAAAAAAGTCATCCTATTTAGCCATAAATCTACTTGCTTTGCTTTTTAGTAAGCTACTGGCTTACTAAATGTTTTTTAAAAAACCATTAAGGTGACAGCTTGCTTGACATTAAGGTATCACACGTGCTTAGCATTGTAAACCATGTTTCTTATAGGACAGCACAATACAATAGAATATTTTTCCTAAATCTCAAAATTGCTCCCTAATATTCTTCAGAAAATACAGTCAGGAACTGCCATCTAGGTCATGCTGGACAAAGATGGTGACTACCGTAGTATGTTACAATTAGCTTATTTGTAATGTCTCAAAAGACAATCAATAACATAAAGACCTTCATTTATATCTATCAAACCCACATATACTCCTTTTAATTGAAAAGCTCTCAACTCCAGTCATTTCCTGGATATAAAGCTACTTTACTCGAGTTCCAGCGTTTTTAATTTCCCTTGCATTGAAAAGCAGCATCCTCAGCTTACAAGTAATGCTTACATAAAAGCCTCACAGTCAGATCTCTTGGTGCCACAACGTTTTTCAGGATATGAAGACAACAGTAATGTAAACACTCTACTATGGCAGAATAAACACCATGTAGCCACAAAGCAGTGATGACATCACCTGTAAATTATACAGGATTAATTTTCTGCCATGTAAACTGTCTGTCTATATCTCCTGTTCCTCAACCCACTCTAAAACAGTTTGTTGAGAACAATTTATATGGATCTTTCCGTTTTAAAGCAAAGATAATTCCTCCTTAGGGCATTAGTTTGTGTCTTTCCTTTTGTGTATCTAAAAATCTTGCTTCCTCCCTCCTGAATGAGAATGTCCTAACTCAAACAACACATTTAATTGCTATTGATATTTCACAGCTGACTCAGGTGTGCCTAAGTCAAAAGCTTGCAGAGAATACAATTTTAAATAGCCAGACATGCTTCTGCTGCTTCTTTCCCTAGAGTTTATTTAAATAACACTAGAACAGCTGTACTGGATCAGAGCTAACATAGATGTAGCCCACTAACCTGTCTCTATTGGTGGCCAAAAAGGGATTCCTACTGAAGAGAATAAGATTAGGGAAAGGATGTAGTGATACATCCCCAGAATAATCTCTCAGCTTTGAGAGATCTGCGGACCTGGGATTTCTACTGTGACTGCAAGTTAAGTGTGATTCCAGCATCCAGGTATTACATCTAGCAAAGTGTTTACTTTGGAGAATTTTTGTATTTTAAAGAATACATTTTTTTTGTATTCTTTAAGATACAAAAAATACTGATCTTAAGCAACAACAGACAACATGATATTAAGCAAATATTGCTATAAAGGAATTAATACCAAACTTCACTTATATGTTACTCATTAACCCTTTAGTCAACCAATCTGAGAAGTTGTGGATGCCTCACACCTTGTGTTATAAGCCAGGCTGGATGGGGCTCTGAACAACCCACGGCAGGGAGGTAGGAACTAGATGATCTTTAAGGTACCTTCCAACCCAAGCCCATCTATGATTCTGTGACATATTCCTGTCATAAAAAAATCTTGTGTTGAAAATACAGGTAAGATAATGAATATTACTATTTTAAAAAACCCCAAATCTTAATTGTTATATCTGTATGAAGGACTTAATCTTCCTCTCTTTCTCCTTGCTGGTTCTTTGAAAAAGCTGGTAAGAGAACACATTTGATTCTATGACTATGGCAAGCAAAGAGCATTCAAATCTTCACATCGTCTGTGCTAACTAATGTGCTGCTTCAGATAAAGTTACCTCAGGGTGATGATCAATCTCTCAAGGTGCAGAAGTGCCATTTGAAAGCCTTTCTGCTTTTCAAACTAGAGCGGCAATAATGGGATCTGCACAGAAATCCCTTCTACATATTTGCCCCCTCTCAGGAAGGCTTCTCAGCTGTAATTCAGTCTATCAAGAATTCTCCATCTTTGATGTGGTACATACATTGCACATACACAGCTAGCATGGATTCTCCTTCTTGTTCTGAAACATCTCACAAGTTGGAAATTGCCACCACAGAACTTCTAACGAACTCAGCTAAGAAGACACTGACCCTTTTCCATTCTCACTTTCAAAACACAGACACAGACACTCCTCAAAACTTCTCTTTTTTTTATTCTGATGGAGACAAGCAGCACCAACAGGTGCTAATTCATAATTTGGGCAATGAAAGAATCAATAGTTTATTGTAGTGTCCTGCAGACACCTGTGGTATCACGCTGAATGAAGCACTCATTAGGTACCAAACTGGATGTAACTTGGGAAAAAAACCCTAACCTGTTAAAAAAAACCCCAAACCTTGGAGGACATCAAACTTAGCAACTGAGAGTGTTTGATTTTCAATAATATGAAAAACTCCAAGTGGAGAGCAGATTCTTCTGCTTCGACTTGTAGAAGAATAAAGATGACACTGAGCATCTGAATCCTTCTTTACTTTACATCACTCTTTACTGGACTTGGCCTAGTTTCATTTACAAGACAGACAAGACACGTGTTTCTGGTATGATGATCTTGTGGCTAAGTTTGTCTGCAAGAAGTTCTTGCACTTGAGGAATGCTGCATATTGAATTTTCCTCTGATGCTAAATAGCTCTCTGCTAGCTTTGCTCCTCTTTCAACTTCATTTACTTTCTTCAACTCATATGTCAGAGATTAGAAATTTCATGGAAAAAATAACGTGAGTGAGAGAAATATTTTCATTCATAAATAAGACTTGTGGCCAAAAGGTGTGTCCCTTTTTTTAATACTAGCATGCTGTATAGTCACCAGCAAACAACATGATGAGCCAAGCCCATATGATAAATAAACTGCTTCAGATTGACTGGGGAAAGAGAAGAGGACACAAACAGAAAAGCTGAACATATGTGCACGACACTTCATGACTCCCACTCTAAATTTGAGGTCATTGATACAATCAATCAACTAAAATAAAGAACTCTGCAAATTCACCCATGCAGTTTTTCTTCCTTACCTTTTTGCACTGGTAAGGAAATAAATTTATGGCTTACCTTTCAAACCCAATTTGCCGTAATGTTTTCTCCCATGTTGAACCTGTACAAAGAGGAGAAAAAACAAACAGCCTCAGTAAAGAACCTTTTTTGTATGAACACTCTTTTCCTTTCCTTGTGCAGCTGGGATCTGTACATTAAGGAGATTTTTCCACCCCTAGAGAAGTGCTTGTAAATAACACGTATTTTCCCCAGAGTGGAGAACTGTTGAGAGGCTACCACCGGGTGACAAAACAGTGAGAGGGGTATCAGCCTACACAACTCCTTTACATTGCAGAGCAGCTGCAGTTCACTGCAATTCCAAGGGTGGTCTCCTCTGCTAGAGCAATGTGATCTAGAAGCGCTGAGCTGGCATCTCACATCATGCACTCTTCACATTTCAGCTTTTCACTTTACTGTAGTGTTTGCCTGATTCTTGCTGAAAGCTTTACAGCTCTTTCTGAAATGCAGCCCTTTTATTTTTAAGCACAAGCATGAACATGTATTCCTTCTTTATTGTTTAACCCTTCATATTCATACAAACAGCTGCAAAGGATTTGTTCTCAAAATGATCAAGGACTCAGCCTCACAAACTACTCAAATGCACACTCATCCAAAGAATTGTCCTCAGTATTTCTGATGCACTTAATTCAAATTTTACCTAGATTTTTTCCAAAATAACCCCCCCACACACTGCAAACATAAGGCGATCAGTTTTCAGCTCTTGGTAGTTTTTTTGCTTTTTGCCAGTCTCTTTTTTTTTCTACTGCTATGAGGTCATTATAAACACAGGCTACCAAGAGCACAAATATCTCAAGTCATGCAGGTCTGCAAATATGTAGGAGGACGCGAAGCTGCGTCATAGTTTATTCTCTCTCTTTTTATGCTCCTGTGGGAAATGCAACAGGACTGCATGCCATGTAAGCAACTACAATTCTTTTTGAATGATTAATCTGAATCATTCATTGAATTCTCAAAATCAGAGAAGTGACAATAATTCCTGTTGCTGATGCATTCCATCACCTAAAGGGAAATATAAATTAGGAACAAAAAGATTCCCTGTGAGTGACATTAAGCAGCATTTTTCATTGCCCCCATTCAGTGCAAAGCAGGCAAGGATTTCAGGCAAAACACACAGCAGCAAGATACTTCAAAAGTGAGGTGGAGAAAGCTCTACCTTCACTATATGGGAAAAAAAAAAAGAAGTAACATTCTGTTCTGGAATAACTGAGCAATGCTGATTGTTCAATCAGTACCGAGAGCTTCTACTGTGGCACCTGTATTTGCCTGAGGTGGGGCAAGACTTCTGCCTGCACAACTACATAAGACAATACCTCTCATCACACTGAGTTAATGTTTTATGAAAAGAAGTCCTCTAAAGACATCTCTAAAGCAGGACAAGAAATACTCTCACACATTTATTTCAAATAAATGTGAAAAACAAAAATAATGTCTAGCACAATGAACCGTGAACGACCGAGATAAATAAAGACCCGCTCCATTAATGTATTCTATTATAAGTTATCCCCCAAATCCATCACCTTCTGCTCATCTCTGGAGTGTAACTGGTTTCACACAGCATCTATGAATCAAGTAATTGTTAAAAAGATGATTGCGCAGGTAAGTGCAGGGCAGACACAAGCAATTCTCCATATATTTTATGCAAACCTGCTGGCTCTGGAAGAGTAGCCAATGGTTTTTGAACTCTGAAGATTTGAAGAGTGTTGAAGAAAAGAAATCTCAACAGCACTTCCTAAAGCAAAGACTAGTACTGGCATCTTTAGTCTGAGTTTCTATGCCTTCCACTGTTATGTATAATTATGTATGAATTTTTCACCCCATGACTGGCTACACTTCATTTGTAATACATAGAGTCCTACTGAAGAGAGAGGGGGGGAGAGGAAAAGAGAGAAACAAAAAAAGCTATAGAGGAAAGAGAATTGGGTCTCCATTGGTTTGAAATAATCTTTTGGCTGCAGCTGTCCACCAGAATACTCTTTGAAATGCATCTGACTCCTCTAAAGCAAAGCCTGCCAAGAACACAACTAACATTTCATATTTAAAAAAGATATCTTTTTTTATGGAGTCTTATTTTAAAATGTTTAGGATCTAAACATTGTGTTTTAAGACTTGCCAACTCCATTCACAATAGTATCAACTTCTACACCACACTAAGAGCCAAAAGTAAATACCCTGAGGTCACAGCAGCACTAAAAAGAATAGCGCTATTAAAAGTCTAGAAAACCTATTATTTGGTTTAAACCTTACCCGTTGCTTTCAAAACATGAAACAGGATTTAAGTCACGTAATTCTCATTAAAATCAAAAAAGGAGTTAATCAAGAATTAAAGACTTGACCCTGCTCCCAAGGAAATCAATAGGAATTTGGCTATTCAATTCAGTCTTTCTCTCTGCTGGGACTGGGGAAAATATTCACCCGTTGACTTCCACAATCAATCAACTACTACACTTGAGTCACTAAGTTAAGGTGGCCTCCCTTTGCTTTCTTTTTTTTTACCACCACAACAAAAATACCATAACTGTTTATAAGAAAGCCTTAATCTGGTACCCATGTAATTAAGCTTTTTTTTCCAAATATTTGCTCCAGAGTGCCTGACCATTCTCATCTATTCAAAAAATTCTGTTTCACATTAACAGCTCTAGCTTTAAGATTCTTCAAAGAGATGAAGCATAATGCACTTCCCGAATTTCTGCTCACATTTAATAGGAACAATGGTAACACGCATACCATGCTTGCATATTCACTCAATGAAATCCTAGCATAAGAATGAGAGTATAAGAATATGAGATTTAATAAGATAAAATCCAGAACATCTTCCTTGAGTGAAAAGTCGCCTTCTTTGACAAGCAGGCTTTCATTCATATGGCAGTTGCCATATTTAGTTTGGTTTGGTTACAACTCTTTGCTTACTATGAACTTACTATGGATGAGAGGACTTACAGACCACTGCTAGGTTGTTCGTCTTTACAAAACATGAAGGTGCCTTGCTGCTAAAGTGCACTGGTGGGCATAGGGAAAACACAGAATAACATACTCATAGTATCACAGAATCATGGAATATCGGGTCAGAAAGGACCTCAAGGATCATCTGGCGCAAGCCTTCCTGGAAAAAAGCACAGGCTAGACAAGATGTCCCAGCACCCTGTCTAGCTGGATGTTAAAAGTGACCAATGTTGGGGAAGAATACTGGATAAGTGATTTTCATGCTTTCATGGAGGTTGCATAGCTATTCACCCTGAGCTGTATCAGCCTTATCTGCCACTACTGCAGAGATCTGTAGCTGTTGAGGGAGAAGTCTGGCACGCATTGTAAATGAAACTCATGCCTCCTATGCCATTCCCATGCACATGTGCACAAAGGTCCCTGTGGATCCTGTGGTCCCAATGACTGTGTGCAGTGATTACCCACAGCCTGCTGCCTTCTCATTTCTCCAGAGTTAGGGGCTACTTTAAGAACTACATGCCTGTGTCTGACTCTGCTCTTGAGGCTTTCTAACAGTAAGAATAATAATTCTTGCATTCTTTTCTCACTGTGATCTGACATAAGGACCAGAGAGGAAAAATATGGCTTAACTGAACCAAAAGACAATGTTCGACATTTTTCAGCAAGCATAAAGTGAGCCTGTCAAAATTCAAGTATACAATCAGAATTATATGAAGATCTCCAAAGACTGGAATAGGAAAAAATATCTGTTAATTCCATCAATCCAAAGTTAAAAAGGTTTTTTTGGAACCTGTCAATGGGGTATCACAGAGAGTCACCCAGACTCTCTGAAGGAATGATCAAGGTAGCAGACATACCCCAGTCACACTTAGCTCATGAGTAACATGCAGGTGTGACGTACATAAACCTGTTATGATACTTCGGAAACAGGCAGATATTCTTCAAATAGTAGCTTCAGTGATCCTTATCCTAACATTTTGAAGGAAAATAATTTCTGAAGAACAGCTGAATTTGTAATGATCAAAATATTCCTATCAATTTCAAAACATTGATCTTAAGCCTGTGACACTTACTAGTATTCTCCAAACCATGAAAAAAAAAAAGGAAAAAAACCCTTTCACATATTCAAGAGATACAAAACAGAGATACAGAATACTTTAGAAATGGAAAGAAACATTTTGCAAAAGCTTTCCATTGCTGGTGCCACTTCTCTCGACTCTGCTTCTCAAACAACAGAGAACAGGGCAGAAGTTTGCAGAGTCCAGCCCAGCCAGGCTAGCTGGGGACCTGAGTTTCTTGAATTCGCACCGTAAAGCTCTCAACAAACTGCATGAACACACTGGTTTGTCCTGCTACAGTTTGGTTTTTTCCGGTAGAGACACACACACTCTATAAACCATTCAGGGGTTTGCAGTCTATTTTCAATGGATTGGGAAACATTGCTCTGGCTGTATATTCTCCTTCATCACCTTAGCACTTACTAACAAGTAACTAACAAGTGTTACAATTACTAAAGTCCTGAAATGTTCACCACAATTGATAAAAAACTGACAAATTTGGAACATATTTATTTCAACAGCTTCATATATTATTAACAGTCTTTGCAGTTGCTTCTTCCTAGCAGCAAGATTCTATCTTCTTCCAAACAAAAAAAACCTATGTTTTTTTCAGAAATCCTACTCTTTTTTTGCTGTTTAATAAATACAAAACCACAGGTTTTATGAAACCAAACAGCAGTTTTGACTAGAGAAATGTAGGTGGCATAGGAAAGAACTTTTTATTTGCTGCACAGTACCATAGAGGTACTGTTAACATTTACTTACCTGTACATTGGCTATCCAATAGTTAGTTACATGCAACATGACTCTTACAGAAATAATCATTTCTCTCATGTGAAGGGCATCAGACAATGTTACCTTGGCATTTAGCATCCATCTGCCTATTTTGAGAAACAAATCTCTCTTACACTTCCTCTTCCCTTGAATCAAATTACTTAGGCTGCACCCTGCACTCATCACTTTGTAATTTTATCACCAGTCTATCATCTGCGATAATGACAACACTTTCTTTTAGCACGAGATCTAGTATGGCATATTAGTATTCTGCTGTGTTCATGCTGTAGTTTTAATTCAGAACTGGAGAGTATTTCTTGGGCAAATCTCTTACCATGCTTTGGTTTGCACAATAGAGCGATCTTCGAGTGCACAAACCGGATTCCTTTCGCATGAAACTGAAGCACAGCCCAAGGACACAACTGCTGTGTTTCAGCTACCAGCAGTTATCCTATTGCGTGACCACAGCAGAGCCAATCCACACTCAAAACATACCAAAACATGGCAGCCAAGGATTCTGCACCAAATGCTCCACCCCTATCTCACCGTGCTGCTTGGTGAGACAGATGCAGCTCACTCCACCACTCCTTGTGCCTTCCCTGGAGTGTTCCCAGAAAAGCTTCCCAGTTACAGTCACCCTGAGGGATGAAGGGGCAGGTCAGGGTGCTCACCCTTAAATTTTCTGGGCTGTTTCCCATCCTCTGCAGTGAGCAGAAGCCTTTCTACTGCTCTCATGTACAAACAGAGCAGGACTGGATGCTCAGCACTGTCACACTCCCTATAAAACCCCAGGGAGCCATATGTGTAAGGCATGACAGCAGATTATTTCATTTTTAAAGCAACTCCTCAAGGAGAAGGAATAAGGGAAAATCTGGCCTGTTATGGTTTGCTGTGCATGCTGAAGAGACTAAAACCACCAGTAAAATAGAAGCTTAGGGCCAGTGGTCCAGGATTCTGTCTAGATGAAGAAAGTGATTGCTGACTACATACCAGGAAAGAGTCATATCAAGAAGAAAGATCAGATGTTGCAAGTCTTTACTTGCCTTCCACTCATACCAGCTTTCAACAGATTTTTTACTGAGTAAAGAGCACAAATTTGATCCCTCCACAATAATGTCATGGGAAAGATTTACTGTGTATTTTCTCCTCTGAGGAAAATAATAAATTACTATCGTGAGATATGAAAATTACTTTCCAATAAAAAAGAAATCTTGACTCATTCCATGTTAACCGGAAAAATCATCATCATCAAAAATGCTAGTTCTCCTCTAAGGAGATGGTAATGAGTGGGAACTTTTACTAACAAAATGAGCAGAGGAGGAATATAAAGCAAAGTGCATTAGTACTGACACTACATTTGTGCGTGCGTGCACACATACACACATTGCTTTAAGCTGAGCATTAAGAAAACAACAGCTAGGGTAAAGTGATTAGCAGCTGTATGTGAACAGTCACCTCTTCCAGCCTGTGGCTTCCATGGGAGCTCTGGAGGTGCAGATATGTGTCAGCAGAGCTCTCACAGAGAAGTGGGGACCCTAAAAGCAGCTGCTTCACCTGCCTAATCCATACTCTTTTAGGGTTTTTTTTGGTATCTTGATTAGCATTTAGAATTGCGGGGCTGGGGAAGCCTTGTTTTTTTTTAAATTGACCATTTCACTTAAGATGGGCAACACCACGTGAAACATCCCTTAGTGCACCTGGGATATAATTGATCCAGCATCTTGCTGGAGGCAGGGGCAGATCCCAGCTCACTTTGCTTGATGGTAAAGCCAGTGTCTCTGAGCCTGATGCAAAGTCTATAGAAATAACTGGAGAGACTTGCATCGAGTTAATGGGCTTTGGCAGTTTGCTGAAGGAAATAGCAATGAGGAACAGTTAAAAACAAAAATTCGGTTTTTATACGTGAAGATGAGCTACTAATTAAACATCAAGTTAAGAGATGTGTGGAAAAAGTAATGACTTGGAGAAAGAAAATGTGGGAAAGTACTCTGCATTTTTTCTCCCTTGACAGATTTGTTTAAAATGATACACAGGTAATAAAACAAATTTAAATTGGCTGAATCACTTCATATATTTTTTTTAATCAGCTTTTTCACAAGGACGACAGGTTCCATAATTTTTGTAAGAATCATGACTTCTTTTATCTGCTTAGATATAGTATTAGAAACACTTATAGGCAATCTTCTTCTGCAACACACACAGGCTTAAAACCACTCCTATTTTAACCTCATTTAATTTCAAATTTATTTTCTCAATGAGGCAGCAAAACAGCAAAACCTAAAGCACTAGAATATCCTTGGGGAATGTATTCCAGATGAAACCCGAGACAGCCAGCTAATGGAAAGGGCTTTTTTGTTTTTTGTTTAATATTTTATTTATCTATTTGTTTGCTGTAATGGTTGGTTAGTGGGTTTTAACCCAAATTTCCATGGATACTTCAGATTTGAATCAATTTTGCCATCTTTTACTTTTCTTTTTGATATAGAACTGCCCCGCTTTCCCCATCACTGTAGACCACTTTGAAGACGGATGAGGAAAAGGAAACATTGTGCAGAGCAGAACATCGCAGGCCACCAGCATAGAATCTCACTAAGGCAATAAAGGGTAACAAATCAGATGGTCCTTAGATATGGTAAATCTCTTGTTCTTTTTTACAGCAGGTAACAGTGTCAGGGCTCTGGGGAGCAGCCTTGAAGGAAGGCTACTTTTCCTGCTGTTGCCATGGGGGATGTCAACCTTAAGTCAGAGAGTCACAGAGTTTAAGAGGATCAAAGTTCACTCCAGACCTTCTGAAAAGGACAAATAATAATTTAATGAGTCCTTTTTCAAATATGGAAGACTGGCTTTGTTTTCATTTTCAAAGTAAAAGAAAACTTGTATTAAGTTTTATTTTTCATAAGCCTGAAGAAAATGAGGTTTTTCTCCATTTTTATTGGCAGAGACATTCTCTCATCTCCTATCCCAAGCAACACTGCTCTGTCTGCTAAGGAGTATCTTAGAGGCAAGGTCTTAACTTCAGAGTGTAAGTGACGGGCATCTTTCCAACTTCTACAGCTACCCTCTGCTTACTTTTATTGTAACATAATATACTGTTATGAATAATAATGTCGACCTAGTTTCCTGCAGTGTTGAATGTGCACAGAGTACCAGCACAAGGAGTTTGCTTTTCATTGTCTCATTTTCTCTTTTTGTCTCATCTGAAGGAGGGGACATGGGCAAACAATTCTTCATGGATTTTTCACACATGGGAAGGGGGAAACAAACAACAAGTATGTCTGCAGTAACACATCCACATACAAGAAATTATGCATGAGATAAGTAAGAATAGGAAACTAGTAAATCTTGCCCAGAAACAGGAGGGACATTATGACAACAAAACCCAGCATTCCAGTGGTGGCATCTTTGACTCCACTAACATACTGCACACCATGCAAACCATGCTTTTTCTCTGAAATTGCTTTCTGGTTTTTTTTTCACTTTTTTTTTCCTTATAGTTACTAAAGAACCATTTCATTCACATTATTACCCTCGGAGATTAAGGACACTTTCACATAGTATGACGAAGACAGCAATCCGTTGTTGTTAGGCATAAGGTCCTGCCTACATCCATAGTTTTCAGAAAATAAAAACAAAACAAAACAAAACAAAACCCATCCAAAAACTTGTTTCAGTGACTAAAATGACACAAAGATCTGAAGTGCCGTGTGAAGGACGATATCCAGAATAAACTTCAGAAAATAGGCTTGAGATGTGTACAAACTTAGCACACCACCTTCCACAGAAGCAGAAAGCGGCACCTTCTAACCCTCCTTCTGTCTGCAAGCCATTAAGAGAAGGCAGCAGAGACTGCATCAGCCAGCAAGACATTCAGGGCATGGAAACTGGCTCACTCCCAGAAATCCCTTCAGAGAAGAAATCTGCATGCAGAAGGATGTGCTCCTCTGGGCAGTAGCGTGAAGCAGGCACACAGACTCAAACAACCAGGATAGGGCAACGATAGCAATGGATGTTAGTTTTCCTCCCTAGAAAATATGAAGATGCCTTATCTAGTTCAGCTGACAAGTATAAACATGTAAGCACTGAGCAAAGGGTTTCTTAGGGTTTAATTTTCTTTCTCTTTGCAGAGCTTACAATTCTGTGATTTCATTCAAGTTTTCACAGAGCTCTAGTCTGTGAGATCAGAAAGAGCAAAGCTCTTCTGCTTTCCAGCTCCCATTCCTCTCCTTTAAGAGACAGCTGACTGTGTAGCTATAAGGCTGCCTAGGGAAAGCAAAACTGGCAAAAGAACTGGGGAAAACAGAAGGCAATGAGGTGCCAGTCAGACTCAGCCCGATTTTTTGCTTCTAGACAAGGATGTTTTTAAAACACTGCTGCCACTCACTGGGAGAGGAGCCCATATAGACAAGGGGGTGGTGAGGAGGAGTTTGGGCAACTCAAACTGGTGAGACACACCAGTGTCACCAGCAGAGAGACCCTCCACCCACACCTCTCCTTTCCAACTCATAAGCACACAGCTTCCAGCATCCCCTGCCAAGCCAGGAGAGACACGAATCAGGCACTTTGCCACCTGCAATCTGCTGCCCTGCACGCCTGGAACATCTGCTGGATTTCACTACTGCTGGCTGGGAACAAGAGCCACAGGTGAGTATTACTGATCTGTGCTTTGATCATGACCTCTGGAACAGCAACAGTGAAGCCACTAGAAGTACCCAGCCAGGTTTTGTAGGGATCCAGCTCTCTGTGATTGTTTTCAGTTTCATCTGTAATAGTCTGCAGGATTACATTCAGTGTACTAGGAGATCATTTCCCAGCACTTAATTAGTATGCCACAAATAGCATGAGCACTATCAACAAATTAAAGAAATCACTGGGTTGCCTAATAATTTCCATTTTTAAAAGCACTCTGTGCTTTTTATCTGTGTGCTTTAAACAGTTTACAAATAGTTTGCTCCTTCTACAGTTACAGGCTTAATTAGGAGTATTAGGAGTAATTTCTCCCCATTTAGTTTGCTTGGCTAAGTCTAAGCCAAAAAAAAATCAATAAAAGCACTGAAACTTTTGCCATTCTCACATGCTAGTAGATGATAAGAGTATTCTCACACTTACTTCAAGTGTGGTTATTTTGTCCTCACTGGAATGTGTTTTATTTGAGTGCTTCATTAGGGTATTAAGAGAGTCATACCTTTTGAGTAAATACTGAAGAGGATGATGAGCAGTAATAATTTTCTACTCAGCAGGGATTTTCATGTTACAGAAATCATGGGCTGTTTAGACGTGTGACTCTCAAATGCATTCTTAAAACGTGTTTTATTTATCCACGCGCTCCTTCATTAGAAGCGATATTACATCAGGCCTAACAGAAAAAGGACAAACACTTTATTGTTTGCTTCTTGTCAAAGATGCATGGCCAACAACAGCAACACTTCAAAACTACCGCCACTTGGCAAGCTTTTCCAATCCAAGCAGGTCTGAAGAACTGGAAGGTCCCACAGTGGGATTAGTATATCAAATGATGGAACACAGGTGCAGTATTGGAGAATAAGCAGTTTATAAAGCATCTCTAAGGGTGTATTAAAAAACGTATTGGAAACATTCTTGTTCTGCTCAAAATAATACACAACAAAAATGCTACAGCTCCAGAGAACTTGTCTAAAGGATACTGGCACACTTCATAAAACTGTCTCATCCCAAACTTTTCTCTGCATCAATTTTAGAAAACTAATACCTTGAATATACAAATCTGGGCATCTTGGCAACATTTTCTACAAAGCATAAAGGCTATTAAAATTTCTTGTCTCTCCCAGCTGAAAAGCATTGCGTATTTTTTATGCAGTTGCAAATGTGAGCTATTCACAGGAGTGGGGGACACTGAACCTGTTACATTCTGAAATAAAAGCAAAGACACAAAGGAGAAAAAAAGATATATTTGGTAGGAAGATGGGCTGGAAAATATAAAAGAGAGAGATTTCTAACAAAAAACAAGTCATACATAAAAACATTGACTTCTATTGAAAAGAGATGTGAATATAAACATTTGCATTGAATCTAAACTTAATTAAGATCTAAATGAATCTAAACTTTAGTCATTCACATTTTACCTGGAGTGATTTCTTTGAAGACACTTTGCATGAGAAAAAAAAAATCACAGTCTAAAACCTGCATATCATGCTTTCTAACTACTAATCTGGAAAGGAAATTCAGTGGTGGAAATAATAATAATAATAATAATAATAATAATAATAATTTTAAAGTTCTGTATCAACACTTTGGTACATTTGTTTTGTACAGCCAGTGAATGTAAAGCAGTAAGACTTCAACAGGAGTCTCAGTAATATTTCATCTAGCTTTAAAAATTATATTTTCAGGGTGGATTTCCTCAAGTTTTCACACTTTTGACGTCATCACCATATCTGTATAGGACAGAAGGACAAAATGATGCCTAACTGGTTCTGCTTATGGGGAAAAAGAGCTCCAGAGAAAAGGGCAGAGGACTCCATGTACTATTAACAAAGCACACGGAGATGCAAGAGGGACTCACTTCAAAAGGATGCTGCAATTGTTGGCGCTCGCAGATGTTTGCCTTGTAACAACTTGTCTCCAAAATCAGGCTGCAAAGCAGATGAATAGAGTCATGATCTCACACCTCACTCCATCTTAGAGAAAACCCGGAAAGCTCTAACATTAGACACATCTATCCATAGCTAGATATGCACCCACTGGCACATCAGTGGAGGTTTCGTGATTAAAATTGTATCATCAGCGCAAACACTTAGAAAATTTGATGTATAGAAACAAAGTAGCTGTGGGACATGTAATCCTTTCAGAAGATTCAGAAATCTGTAACCTCACAAGGACCAACCTTCCAAAATCTGCACAGGTTTTGGTTTCTTAAGCATCAATTTCATAGTAATGTCACTCATTCTTAACAAAATAGCAACATACAATAAAGGGGTCAGTGGACGGCTTAGCAAATATTCAATATAGCAAAGCTTCCAAGCTACTGGTCAAACTAGAAAAGTTATGAGCAAAAGCAAATACTACTTAACAGATTTTGGAGGTTTCTGTGAAACATTCTCTGACTGCTGTGAAATTTTTTTAAATGTTATTTTTACTATCAACTGTGTACACCAGAAAAGGCACCTCAAACAGGCAGCAAATGTCACTGCCCAACTTAACATGACTGATTTTATTTGGGATTTTTTACAAGGGTGAAACCTACTCACTATTTAAAATTTACTCAAATTCACCTTATATCTTCTAGAATTTGAATGAATCACATTGCTACTAAGTCTTTACAGCTACTGTTACTTGCCCTTTACAGAAAAAAAAATTACTTGTTAGTGGCCACATCTTCAATCCACAGAAAAGTGAACTGCACTCCCTCTTTTCCTCTTCCTGTGCTCCTCAGCCCACCCTAATATTTCACCTCTGCACTGGAGGGGGGAGAGGGGAGGACAAATTTAGACTCTTCGATACTCTGACTTGAAAAACTAGTCATGTCAAGAGCTCCAAAAAATCAAAATTTCTGAGGAAAGCAAGGCCACCTTTTCAGAGGACAAACACAGGGAATCTCAAGAATAGTCCACAAATGTCAAAGGAAATCCCTCACGCCACCGAGGTTGGATGTGCAGATAGACAGATAGAGGAGATATTTATTTTATACATCCCAGTTCTCCACCTCTTTCCAAGGACAAAGATTACCATGTCAAAGTCCTTGCACTAGGTCAGCCCCACCACCCAGTATTCATTGCAGTTGGAAGAGGAGCTGTATTCAAACTGCTCAAGAACTTTACTTGTCTCTCACGTGGTAAAAACCGGCCACACTCTAGTGTAAGGGGGGAAAAAACCCAAACAGAAAACAAACAAACAAGCTCCTTATAAACGACTTATGTACAAAAAAGAAAAGGGGAAGAACCAACTTTATGGGTTATTAATCTGACTTATTTTCTCATTGGGCATTAGTTTCACATTACTTGAGATTTTAAAGCAATTTCTAGCTTTAAATAAATACTGCTTAAGTCAAAATTATGTACAGAATTAAGGATTAGTTCATGAGACAGACTATATACTTTGAGTAGATTTTTTCCCATTAGTGCCTCATAACACAGCAGTTGTTGAATTAGTAATACATTTGTCAAACCTAGTAAGCAATTACAGTTAATACATATAAAACAAATTACTGCTCCATTTCAGCATGCGAATAGCAAAAGTTTGGCATGAGGTTCTAATTATCTACTTAATGTGAGTCATGCCAAAAGCAGTGGGACAAATTGTATCTTAACTCCCAGTGTGACCCTGCTGAATCCAGCTTCCCTGCATCAGGGCACCAGCCCTGAGAGCAGAGTGTCCAGCAGGACTTGTCCGGGTGCAGCAGCCGGCCTGCAGGCACCAAAAGTCAAAGGGCGAGGGTGGGAGCTGCCAGATGAGAACAAACGCAACAAGCCAGCTCAGCTGATTCCTCTGAGGGGCTCAAACCTTGACCAGGAATAACTAATGGCTTATTTTCTGCACCACAGCGAAGAAATAAATACATATACTATGTCAAAAATAATAGCTCGCACTCCGTACAGAAAAACCTGGCACAAACAAGAGACTTTGGGTTGGTAGGTTTTCGCATATGAACTATGGACCCTGAAAGATGCTAGACAGCCCGATCTCCTACTGGCTCTCTTTTGGCAGTGAAACAGAGACAGGCTGACACCGGAGACTAGGTTTTTTAAAAAGTCCTGTTAAATAATTCAGGGCTTTATCTCTTGCACAGCTGCTCTTAGCAGTTTCCGTGGAGTGATGTGGGAGCTGTCAGCAGAATTATCTCTTAGCTTTGAGAGCTGCACGTAACTTCCTATTACACTGTACGCTGAAAAGTATGCATTAAACCAATACAAACACTAAATTTCACAGGAGACAATGAAAAATTAAAAGTATTAAAAGGAAAATAAAGAGTCACTTTAATGTGTTGCCATCTCACATGTCAAAGGGAAGCCAAGGAACAAATTCTGCACTTTGATTTATGAACAAGCTCATCAGAGATCTAAACCATTGCTCTTAAGATATCTCACACTTTGTGCATTCATACGCCAAGAATTCAATTCTCTCAATTTTCTTTCTAAATTCAAGGAAAATATCTTTCCTGGGGGATTTGCTGGCACCAGCACTGTCTAAGGGCCAGGAAATGGTGGGATCCAGCTGAGCTGAGGGCTGCACAAAAACACAGAAGTACACAGTGATTGCCTTGAAAAATGCAATCCAGACAGGATACAAAAGCTGGAGGAAATGCTAAAATTCCTATATCAGGAATATCAATTAGGTTAGAAAAGAGAAAGGCTAAGAGAAAAGGAGGCTGTAGGCTATATTGAGCTAAGGCACAACACCAAATCATGATGCTCAGTAACGTGCTTCTGCAGCTTCTCATCTTTCCTCAGACAGGAGGAAGTTTCTCTTTAGGTAGCTCATAAGGGACAGAGACACTGTCCATTTCCTCCTGTATCAAGCCCAGCAAAAGCACACATTTCTCAAATCTTCTCTCTTATTCTTTCCTCTTTGAAGCTGGCCTAACAGAATGGCTGTGGATAATGACCGTGTCCTGGAGAAGCTCCTCCAGGAGCTCAAATCTTGTCTAAAGTGAGAAAATTAACAAATAATAACTTCTTGATTTACTGCATATCACATCTCTCCCTCTCTCCATGCTATTTTCCCCATTAGTACTGGAAGTCACCGAAGAAGAGAAATTTTTTCACTGCTGTTTCCAAATGCCTTGAAACATGACATTTAGAACCCCTGTGTATGCCTAAAACATTGGAAATGTCCTGAGAGCCTTCGGAGAGAGCTACTGGTGTGCATGGGAGAAGAGTGGATTTGCCAAGCAGTGGTATCAGGACTGTAAGATTATGAGACTAAACATCTTTTTATTTACTTTATTTTCAAGAGATTCTTTCAGTGTCAACAGAAAGGGGCCACAAAAATACTCAGGTCAAATGTTTATGTGACAAACAGGCTAGCAGTAGCATTTGCATTTCTGTGAGAAGTGTTCATGTTGGGAGACCTCCTGCTGTTCTGAGGAAGCAGGAACCAGGAATCACAGGTAGAAATGCAAGCAAAAGGAGAAAAATAAGGTATCCCCATTACTTCAACTAGCCAAAAGGTGAGGGAGGGTGTACACAGCATACATTTGTGACTGCAAGAGGAAATGCACTTCAGAAGAAACCCAAATACAGCACGTGAAGATTTGTTGGGCTGGTTGAACAGAGATGAAGCTAATGAATGCCACCTCCATGGAGGTTGCCTTATGTTTGGCACACAGATAAAGCAATTGACCAGTTTAGAAAATTACATTAAATGTAATAGCAATGACGGTTCAGTATTACACAAAAGGAAGTGATTTTACAGATAGAAAAGGAAACAGATCCTGATGTACTCTGTACATCCTCTTACATCTGTCACTGCACTGCCTACAGTGAATGAACACGGATGTGGAAAACAATCCTCTGTCAAGGTTTGTACCCGATAAAAGCCAAATAAGCCGAGAAAGGCCAATTCACTGCCTTTACTGAGGAACTGGAAAATGACCCTGGTGAAAGAGGTAGCTCCTGTTTAGGAACAAGCAAAATCTACATCACAAGCATATTAGATCCACAGCTGAGAACATCTGCAGATAGATATATATTTCAGATAAAATTTTATTATGTTTATTCAAGTTATTAAATGTTTACATAATTGGTACCTTATTGCTTGATTTTTTTATGTATCACCATAAGTCTTTTGGAGTCTTACTTCCTATTAGACTTTTGCACTGGTGAAATACTGTACTTTCTACTAGAAAACAACCACTGAGCAAGACAGAGAATCAGGACATGATAAATTGAAGAGGAAGTCTTCAAGAAGGCCCCTGAGATAGCTCTATGAAATCTGCTCCTGCAGGGACCAATAGAAGCATCAGGGTAAGAAAACAGGTTAGGAAGCAGATCACTGGCTCATTAACTTTGTTTTAGTATGAAGTAAATACTCACATGCAGAAAAGTTTCCTACCAAGGGTTGGCAGGCAAGATATGCTCTAGGGTAGGTTGTTGGTGGACCACAATATGAAAAAGCTCTCTATGCAAGGAAACTCGAAGATCTTCTTCGTATCCCAGCAACTGCTCAATCTCTGGTGCACCAAGGAGCTTTAACTCTCCATGGTCAAAGCACATCAGTCTCGAATTGAGTGTGTTCTTCCATCACTGGGACTTATCTGCACAGCCATGATGACATTTGCTGACAAAATCCAGTCTAACTTCTTATGAGCTGGGATAATGACACAAGACCTGATCCTGGTCCTTCTTTATGTTATTTGTGTAAGACGATATAAGACTTTTGCAGTTTAGCTATCACTCTGTTAAAAGAAACCTTCTAATAATGATTTCAATAAGTCATTTGAGGAGAGATTTCAACCTTATCTTCATCTTTCCACACAGGATACAGTGTTTTAGAACTTCCATACAGGTACTGTAGATATCAACAAAGGCCTGATAGCAAGGAAGTTGAATTGTCGCAAACCCCAAGAACCAGAATTACAAATATCTTGACCTAATGCCAATGTTTTACCAGAAAAGCAACATTAAATTCCCAAGACAGAGCAACAGCAGAGACAGAGCAGTCACAGAGGTCTTTCAAAATAGCAAAGGATAGATGGAGCCAAACAAACGCTTCTAACATAAGGTACTTTCAGCAATTTCAGCAATAAATGTAATGAAGTTTAAAACAAAGGCATCAGGTGGGATACTGTGACACCAATCAAAACAAATGTCCAGGTGCAATGTATGTGAACATATGAAAACATCTGAAATATATCTGAACATACGCAAACATATGTGAACTCTGTTCATTTCAAAGCCATGATTATTTGACTCTACTCTACACAAAGAAGCACAAGATTTCCAAGAAGAGAGATCATTCAAAGTCTAGCCAAACACTGGGAAATATCCAGAGAGATTATGACCTAACTATCCACATCCAGGACTAAGAATTTCAAACAACAAAAAAAAATCCACTCACATTGTTATTTATGCTGAAATATTACCTAACTTTTTTTTCCATTTCTGAGTTCCAAAATATACTAATCTTCTTCATAGGAATACATTATTTATTTCCTTTTAACAGCTTTCATATACAACCTCCAACTGAGGAAGGAATAATGAGCAAACACATGTTAAGATAAAGTATCTAAAGAGCAGAGTGCTCCTGATGGGTTTGATTTACATCTGAATGGATTTAGCATCAGCATTTGGAAATTGTAGAGTCTACATTCCTCTCTCCAAACTCAAATTTTTCAGCTCATAAACCTTTTTGAGATTTATAACAGCTTGTTGAGCAGTGTCTTCTGCATCCCATATGCTAGCGGGATGGGTTTTATTAATATTAATAGAAAATTACAGCAGCCAAATTTTGTGATCATTGACCCAAATATAGAAGATACTACCTCAGAAACAAATACAGCCAAAAAAAGGTACAACTCCAAGGTGAAAGTAGCTATTTGTACCACAAACAGTAACATAAACAAAAAAACCCCTCTATAAACATGAGATCACTTTGGCAGGGATCCTAACTCAGAAAAGAGAACACGACAGTGAAAGTTTTAGAGATGAATGCAGTCACTGTGTGACATGTAGAAGACAGAGAGGAAAGGGAAACAGAGCAAGTGAGAAATATTTATCCCATTTTCCATAATCTGGTAGGTTTTTCTTTTATTTTAAATATCAAAATCCTATTGACAAATCCTAGGACATCTAGCATAATGTCATGTAAGCCACATATTTAACCTCTATTTATTCTCAGAACTAGATCTTATACCTTTTCTCAAGTGAGAACAGAACGCAAGGTTTTGTGATTGCTTTTGCTAAATGCTCCTTGCACAACGTGGGCAGACACCCAGCTAAGCCTTGCATCCCACTCCTCAGAAGAGCCTAACAATACACCTTCTACCTGCCCATGTAAAATAGAACTGCTGTTATACATGTAAAAGATTTAGAGAGGGAAAAAAAAAGGAAAAATTTAATGCATTTAGGAAACAGGGAGCTACCCTGTAGGCAATTCTCTCTTGCTAACCCAGCAGTAATGGTACATCACTGCAATGTGTTGCTATAGCACCAACAATGATACATACAGCATCACTTTTATGACTTCCAGGACATGTCAATCCCTGCTAACGAAATGTTTATTTAAGATTAAATATACTTTATATAAATTAATACCCCAGTAAAGTATAAATATTTAATGGTATTTACATTAACTGTATTACTGTACAACAAAATTTAACTCTTGCAAAAAAGAAAAAAATAAGTGAATTTTATGTTGTTGGCACTAAGTATTTCCAAAATAAAAAACCTGATATTTTAACCAAGTTTTGAGAAGTCTCTGAAATCAAGAGCTGCCACTTCCTAAAACATAAAGTCTTTTGCTTTTCTCTGAGAAAATTACACAGTAAAACACAGAAGTTGATTTTTGCCTTCTGACTAAATACAACAGCCAGCAATAAAATACAATATTTTTTGTCAATTCCTGCAGCTGCTGTTACAGAACCTTTCACTCTTTACTATAGCTAAAAAAAATGAAATGCGACAGGAACTGTGAACTATGAAGAGAAATGTGATATCATTTTCTTATTGTTATCCAGAATGACACAGAAGAGATATGGAAACCCATCTTTGACTTTTTCCAGTTATTCATGGAACTGTATCAGCATTCCAGCTTTGTTTTATGTGGATATGGATTCTGTGAACTTCCTTGCTCAGGATTTTCCTTTTTATGACATATGAGAGAGTTCTGACAATGTTTCACTAGGGACATGAAAAGTCATTAAAACAATTTCAAAATCCATGTTTCATAGGTGTTGCATAATCTAACTTGTGGAAAGCTTGTTGAGAGAACAGGATGGCAATGAACAGGTGATATTTCACTCTCAAGACAATGCAGTTTCACAAGCTGAAATTTATTTTGGTTAGAAGCCTTCATAAAATTATGATATGAAGAGAGTACACTAGCGGTAGAGGGGCGCAGTCCTGCATGGCTGTAGAACTGCGACACTGAGCAGAACCATGGCTCACATCTACACGCCAGCAAGACAAACATGATCTCCGCCAATTCCCAGAAGTTTTCATTTAAAAGCTGCATAAAATTCCTAACGCCACTTAGAAGTAGCACTGGAAATTGAAGATTTTATTTAATTCAGTGCTGTGGCAAAGGAATTATTTAAATATGTTGATTCCCTCCCCCAAATCTTGCTCAAGCAACAACTGCATGAGTAGCAGCCTCAGAGACTTCAGAAAAGCAAGTCCACTATGGACTCTGAACATCCATGTCTATCTGCTGTCATGTATCCGCTCCTCCTGCATATTTTCTGAGCATCTGACCAAGAAGTGCAAGTTCAACAAATCACTCCTGCTCATGATCTCCGTTCTGCAGAAAACACTTATTTACTGTGTGACCAATCTATGCACTGTGGATAACAATACTAACATTATTTCCATTTTGATAATAAGACCCCTGGAACTTTTTTTTTTTTTTTGTTAGATCTCAAAGTATTATGTCCCCTGTAATCTTGCCTGGTCTGTGCACATTTTTGGAAGCCCCCTACTTGGTTAGAAGTAGAGCTTCTATGAGTCAAAGAAGTTGAGCTTCTATGCCATTGACCACTAAAGCACATTTTCCTTCCTCATTGGTACTTACAGCTTTCTAAACCTTGGACAATTTCATGGAATTTTATTATTGAAAAAACGGTGCTGAAATGTCCTCTTCCCCCACTTAGTAAGGTTGTTTAATTGGGTAATTCAATCAGCCTGACTCCTGAAATTGCATAGGTTGCTGTGCAGTACTAAAACTTAATAATCACAAAAAGTTCCTGCTGTAATGAATGAGGCCCCTCAAGATGAAAATGTGCATGTGTATTTATACAAACAGAGAGAAATTGAGCACAATCTGATAGCAGTTTAAAAGGCATCTCTTGTCCCCTTCACACAGCACTGATTGTTAGTGTTTCTGCCAGTCTTGTACTTTATTCTTAGTCCAACATAAAACATCAGATAGCCAAGAATAAGGATAACTATGTAAATATTCATCTCGTAAATAATGAGAACTGAGAGACCAATAACTTTTACGAAGCTGGAATTGTTGCCAGCACAACAGCATCAGCTCCAATTATTTTTCATTCTTGCCATGTTTGTCTGGGATATCACAGAATCACAGATTCACAGAATCAATTAGGTTAGAAAAGACCTCTAAGATTACCAAGTCCAACCATCAGCACTACCACCACGTTCGCCATCAAACCACATGTTAATTGCCATATCCACACTTCTTTTAACTCTTCCAGGGATGGTGCTTTTAGGACTTTTACCAGAATGTCTTTGCAATTCCACAAGATTCATGCTGCAGCTGTGTTTAATTACCACTAGACCACCACACCCTCCAGGTGTATGTAAGATTTTTTAGGATTAAAATCCAGTTTGGCACCTAAATTAAGGACCGTATTTTTAAGAATTATGGTAATTTGCTATACTCTACAATGGAGCCTATTCTGGGTGTAATTTGAGTCTTTCAACATGTCTACAGTGAAGGTAAGAACATAAGTTCTCTAATGAAACATTACATTATTCGCAGACAAATTTGTGGGGTCTAGAAAAAGCAGAAATTTCCTGGAACCTGCTGTGTAGCCAACTGTGGCATCACCAACAAACCACATGGACATAATCCCATGATGAAGTCAAACTCTGCTGGCTCTAAAGGATGAGTTAAAAATCATCCTTTTGCATTTCAATGTTCCAAGTTTGTGTGCCAAAAGGAATTTGTGTGCCACCATGAAAAACAATTTGCTATTTATTTTTTGACCATAGTGACTGTAGGTAAGGTGATATATGAACAAAAGAGCGTAAAATGCTATCAGTTCTTATCAGTGTGTCCTTTGTATTGGGGGCTGGCTATCTTCTTTTCAAATGCAGGACTATATACTTAAATATACAATTATATAGGTATTAATTACTAATTAATATACTCTGAACTACATTACTCCTGATTTCCTTCAGGAACTACTTCCATTCACTGTTCTACACCCCAAAAAGCTTGGTAAAGCTTTTGACAGCCACTGGCTGGAGTGCATGCTTTTGAGTGTTTCACACTACTTCAGTGTGAAAACTGTGTTAAACTTGTTTTCAGTTTTAAAATCTGCATTTGATGATATCTGACGACAGCTGAAAATCAAGTTCATTCTCTTAATCGCTTTGAAAGATACTGTATGCTACTCTCCCTGTTTCTAGACACATAAAAATAGGATTAGAGTTTTTTCATGAAATATTTTTCATTTACTACACCTTTCACTGATGCCATTGAAAATCTTTCTGGTCTTAGTCTAGATTATGACTATCACATCTCTGAAATTCAGTTTCTTGACTGTTTTAAACAAATCCCTAAAGAAACGTAGTATGATAAAATTCAGCAGTAAACACAGTATATATGGATCCATATATGTACATGCTCCAGACCTAGGTATCAGGAAAAATGCAGGAGTTGAAATGAAACAAAAGAGGGATGTTTATGACTTTGGAAATCAAGTCTATCCTTCAAAATTCAGTCCCCCTCCTTCCAAAGACGTAAAGGATACTTTTTCACCCTTTGTGAGTGTTATGGAATGGTTCTTAATTATTTTGCTCTTTGTTAAGAGTAAGCATGACAGATGTGCTGCACATTGGTTATGCAAAAGGTGCAAGGTACAGCACTTTCTGGCACCCTGTGTGGTTACTGGTTTAGACTTGTATATCTGGCAGAACTTGGATGGAATTTTAAGACAGACTTTCCATTTGGAAGTAAACCCAAAGCATGCAAATTCCTATTGTATTTGACCCAGGTTTAGGACTATGTTCCAACACACTGATGCAGGAGAGCCCACCAAAGCATTTCAAGTCCAACCCCATGAAGAAAACATTTTTTTCCTGATGGCTCCAAGCCCTATTTATGTGAGCAACACTTTTTGCTTTGTTTTACAGGGTGATTTGTTTTATATCACAGCTTCCATGAGTTTACTCAGCCCTTTCAATTCACGGTTAACCTCAACTCAAGACCTTGTTTTTGTCCAGAGCAGCCCCTAGCCCCCACTGCCCAGGAAGCCCACCCACTGGGATGCTGCACGGCCAGGGACAGCCCATCAGAGCTGCCACCCCCAGACACAACACCTCACCTGTCCTTGCAGCCGAGATGCCCAGCTGGTGGTCCAGCCGTGGCAGAGTGGCTGCGGTGAGCAGCTGTCATCATCTCAACTCAGATTTGCTGTTTGCTTTCCAGCTACTGACGTAAATCACCAAGAGGTGCAGAAGGATCGAGCCCAAGGGCTCTGACTCAGGGACCAACATCTCTCAAACTTGCAATGTGGGTACAAGCACATGCAAAGGCTCACAGCATCACACTAACGAATCAGGTTTTCTAAAAATACTCAACATGATTACGTGATGAAGAGCAATCCTTAACGATGTAAACAGCCAAACAGAAGAGACAGATCCTCAGAAATAAAGTGAAATATTTATTCTCAGTGGAAAGTATTTGTCTAAACAGTGTCCAACACACAAATATATAGTTTCCTACTCCCGAATAGTAATACTACAGTAAGACTCCTCAGTAAACTATTTATATTACAGTGATTTGAATGATCAACAAGCAAACATTTCAACGTGGTCCCTACACCAGCCCAGAGATGCTGGTTGCTAAAGCACTCCAGTGCTGTCCTTACATACCTCATTCTGCTACAGCCAAACACTGCCAATGAGCCATGATAACCTGGGGTCAGAGTAAGGGTCTAACCCTGTAGACAAGATTTTTCACTGTAACCATCTGAGCAGCCTGTTTCTGATTTTGCTGGTCTTCAAGAGCTTTTCACAGTATGGAAAACAGGTTGTGTAGCAACTTGGGACTTAAAAGCAATTGGCAATGTATGCTGCCTGAGATAAGCTTTTCATACAAAGGTTAAACATATAACCAGGGGACAAGCAAGCATGTGGCTACTTACAAAAATGTAGAAGGCTACTCTGCACGTTTGCTTCTTAATTTACTAACTGCACTAACCCCAAGTATAAATCAACAAACAGTTACTCTCTTCTGCTTTTATTTCCTTCACACATACATTCTGCTCTTGTCTCGTCTATTCAAGTTTTATTGAGTGCCTTCTCCTTCACAGCTGGCCTTGATTTCTTCCTTGTGTTTGCTACTTCTGCTTCTTCCTTTGAGAGGACAGAGGGAGACAGAAAACAGCTGCCCTCTCTCTCCTACAAACAGCCCTAAAACAAGCTGACAGTGATGGTCACACTTCTATTCTACTACCCTGCAGTCATCCTAGCTACAACTGGGATGCTAAAAAGAGAACTGTCCCAGTTTTCATCACAGTGTCAGCAGGTACACTGGCTGCTTCCTTGGGTGTGCCTTGGGAATACCTTCCTAAGTCCACCAGCTTCAGAAAGAAGCTGTACAGCCCCATGGGCCACCCAGCAGTTTCCCAGGTCTTCTCTCCAACACAATTCTGGCTGTCTAAAGCACAAACTCTGAGTGGCAGCGAGAACGATCATCTCCCACGTCAGGTTCTCTTGAACAGTAGAACACAAGCGAGTATGCCAACATCAATTACAGCAGAATCACATACATTATACGAAGGAGTTATGTACCATGCCTCAAAGCGACTACCTAGAACATTGCTCAGTTTTCACACGGCAGCCTGTGAGTCCAGAAATAAAGACTCCATAAGTACAAAGAACACCAACTTTCCAAACTGCTAAGCAGTAACACCAGGCAGGAAATTAAGCAGGACTTATCATACATGCCTAAGAAGCAGTTACAGAAGCTTCTGTTTCCCCAGTCATAAATTTCCTGGCTACACAAAGCTGCACGGAAAGTGTTGAAGAAATGTTGACATCCAATGTGCACTGAATTAAAGGAAAATTAACTTGCATATATAGAATAAGCTATTGTAAGTTTCTGTTGAGATGAAAAAAGGCATGCTAACACCTTTGACTAATTAGAAGTTTCGCATAGGATGTGTTCCACACGTTAGACATTCCTGACTCTTGGAACCATTGAAGTGACAGTCAGAAATGGTGATTGGCAATACTGTACAACCACACACCTTTCTAGGACCCTGTATAATGACCGTATTTGTGCCACCACATCTGGATCTCACTGCAGTTTTTAAAGCTAAGCATTCTTTTTAGTCCCAAGCTCTTCATGACTCCATAGAGAAGTTCCTGCTTATATATTTCTTGACTCAGACACTGCATATCACCTATGCGAGAAACAGTACATTATAAAACCAGAGCATGATAATACTAAATACTATTATTTCCTTAAAGTCATGTCTCCTGCCTTTCTTTCATTTCCTAGGTTTTCAGAGGTACTTGCCATGTGAAATAGTCCAACAGGAGCTTCAGCTCTACTTCAATCTGTGCATGCATCACTTGTACTAATCTCTGCAGAGATTCTGAGATTTTCTGTCTCTCAGTGGAGATCTGGACAAATGGCCATTCGCTGCTTTTAAGCTCATTATTCTGCAGGCATAGCGGCTGATAAGACGGAAGCTCTGAAGAAATCCTATTCTCCTCATTCTGTAAACTGTGGTATCTCCATAAGCCCTCAGCCACCCAGCTGACTCCTGCTGCAGGTTGTGGGGTACAAACAGCAGAAGAGGAAAAGCTGCTTCTTAGAGGAATTTACAAGCTTGGTCAAAGCAGAGGTTTTTTTCAATCCACATGGCACTGGGCAGATGTAGGTATCACCAAGAGACAGTCTTAACTGCTTTGGATAAGAAGGACAATATCCATATATTGACTTTCAATAAGTTTTCACAGTTTGCTTTGATTTTTTATAAAATTCTATTAACCTGCATTCTGGAAACATTTTCAGCTTCTCATGTGCTCAGGCTTTAGTATCCTGCTAGTAATAGAAGCAACGAAGCTTCACATGGTTTGCAGAGGACATACCACAAAGCCAAACCACAAGAAGTAACCGACTGTCCTAGTTTTGCTGTGATAGAGTTAATTTTCTTCCTAGTAGCTGGTAGAGTGGTGTGTTTTGGGTTTATTATGAGAATAACGTTGATAACACACTGATGTTTTGGTAGTTGCTAAGTAGTGCTTATCCTAAATCAAGGACCTTTCAGTGTCTCATGCTCTGCCAGTGAGGAGGTCCACGAGAAGCTGGGAGGGAGCACGGCCAGGACAGCTGACCCAAACTGACCAAAGGGAGATTCCATACCCCAGACTGTCATGCCCAGTATATGAACTGGGGAGTTGGCTGGAAGGACTCTTTGCTGCTTGGGGACAGGCTGAGCATTGGTCAGCGAGTGATGAGCAATTCTATTTTGTGTCACTTGCGTGTCTTGAGTTTTATTTTCTCTTTTTTTTTTTTCAGTAAAATTAGAAGAAGCAGTAGTAGTGGTTTACTTACTTTAAATTACTAAACTGTTCTTACCTCAACCCATGGGCTTTGAGCTTTTTCTTACTTTTTTTTTCTTGATTCTCCTCCCCATCCCACTGGGAGGTAGGGGGAGCAAGCAGCTGCATGGTATTTAGTTGCCATCTGGGGTTAAATCACAACACTGATCTTTCATAAAGCCTGAACAAGTAGTCTTTCCAGGTAACTGGCTGGCTGTACTGATTTAACAATTAATAATGACTGTAGTTCAGGACCTCAAAAATATGTAGACATCTTAATTCCATTAAAAATAGACTTTCATATTATGGAATTTAGTATTATCAGTCCTGCTGGACAGCACGCAGAATCTGTGTAATCTCTTCTATTAAAATATTGGTTTAAAATTTGTTTTTCCCACTGAGGCACCACTCACCACTCTGGAACTTGTGTAGCTAAAGGTCTAGACTAAATTTGTACTATATTGGCTGTCACAGACATCACAGGCTCAGACAATGTCGAGTTTAAAATATGTATCCTCTCAATGAAAGGCTACACTGATTCTTCTGCAGTGCTACAGCTGGTTGTTTCATCCTATAAAAATTTTGCTATACTGGATATTCCACAGCTGTCTTGAAACAAGAGTTCATTTCTGAACCTTGTTCTCTTGCCACTTGTACAGAAACCACACAAGTACAATCTAATGACTTCTGTGATAACAGAATGAACTGTTTCTTAGATGTTTAAAGGCATTCTGTTTTGCTCAGATTTTGGCCAAGATTATAATCTTTGAGCTGACACACAAAAATATGATTAAAATGCAGACGTCCTGCAAGACAATGCCCACTTTTAATGGAAAAATTTGAAATATAGACTTCACTAAGAAAAAGAAAGAGTATGATGCATATACAACTGAGGTGACTCATAAACTTGCAGCTAACTCCGTTGTTTGGAAAGCACCTTGAGCATTTGCCTGGTTGAGATACGGATATGTTTGTTAGGGAAGAATGAGCTGCTTTGCCTGGAGTGCAAGTGCTTGAGAACTCTTTAATGAAGGTTTGATTTTGGTAAGCAAAACCACTGGAGAGGACATAGTGACTTTTTCAGTATTAAAATGCTTACTTTACTATGATGTCTGCTCAGAAGCTTCTTACAATAAACTTACTAGTTTTCTTAATGCCATTTATATCAATTTCGTTTCATATGAAGCAATATTTTTGAAATTAAATTTTTCAAAATTATCAAGACAACTAATAGTCAGGAAATTATCAGAATACTTTTTTCATAAAATAGTATCTCAAATTGCCAATATTTTCAAAATATGTGTTTTCAAGGTAGTCTCCCATGAAATGGTGTGTCAAAACAGCCAACAAGGGGCTATGAGATATACTCAGACTCCAGGCAGGAGTTGGGCCAGTAAGTCATGGTATTTGAAAGACTGGCATGCATCTGCCACCTACCTTTGAAACAGAAATATGAAACTCCGTATGAAATCTTTTAAACTTTTTTCCCTCTATAAATAAAAACAGCATCTTTATTTCCAGTGAGTTAATTAATCCAGCAATAAACAACAACCTTTACCAAAGCAGTACTGTACAAAATCAGCACAGCCTTAAAAGCGTACTCAGGAGGGTATAAAAGACATGAAATCTCACCAGGTATATAGGAAAGAGTAATTATTCATTCCTATGAAAAGTCAGCTTCAGTCCTGAGCCTGAGCTTTCAATAAATGGTGAAACATAATTTATTTGTACTGGGTATTGCTGCTTCCTAATATAACCAAATACCTCAGGGACATGCTGGTAGTAATGCAAACACAGTAAGGTCTTTTAAGCCAAGAAATCATTTCAAAATTTATCTAAAGCAGAAAGTTATTATGATTCCACAATGGTGGCATGCATTTGTTTGACATTCACCATGGCATAGTAGGGACAGAGAATTATCTGATTTTAGTTCCCATGATCTAACAGAGAAGCTATCTAGGCAACTTGGTGCTTTAAATCTATTCTCCCTTTTTATACATATAACCATTCTGTAAATAGAGCACTCAAAGCAGGCACAGTAAACAAATTTAAAGATTCCTAGAAAGTCTTTAGAAGGATTTCAAGGTATCTATTTCAATTCCATCAGTTCATTTATGTGATGCATAAGAAAAATATCCAGAAATACCTTAAATATTCTTTTTGGTATTCTTACAAACATTGACTACAAACTTAATTAGTGAGCAGTTGAAGTATTCTAAGATGCATTTCTCACGAACAAAAATACTGTTCTGGAAGAATAAGCATTTCAGTAGATTCATTCACAGAAGTCAAGACCAAGAGATGACAGAGGAGCACAAAATAAGAAATAGATGTACATCACTACAATTAAGGGAAAAAGAAACCAGACTTATTTTAAAGGCTGAGTAAACACAAGAAGATACAGAGTGTATACTTACAGAGTATTATGATGATGAATAATTGCACTAATTCATTGGAAGTAAAGTTTAAAATTAACATTGTGGAAAAAATTCCTGCTGGTGGTATTGCCATTTTTAAAGATGCTTAAAACCAGTCCTAGGAAAGAACTATACTGCGCATACTGGAGAACGCAACCACCACCTTTGTGATCTAATCTTCAATTCCCTGTCTCACGGATTCTATACTCAAAAGATGTTACCTAATCTAATAATCAGAATTTTATTCCATCAGAAATACAAACTCAATAATGAAATTCTATTACTGCATGAATACTGCTACACTTCAAAATCAAATTCTCTATTTTATGGAGATATCATCAGTGAAACAAGACTGATTACATAGCTCTTCATGGCTTAAGAATAGCCCAGCTCACCCTTTCTGCATTTATTCTTTTCCTTTCTATATGAACTCTGATTTAAAAAAGAAACTGTCTGGGAGGTATTCAATGTTAGTTCCACACACTGAAGTTGTGGCTAACCAGAAGTCTTTCATTAAGCTAAATAAAGACTTCCAACAGCAAAATTTTATTAGTGCTAGGCAATACTCACAAGGCTCTTAAGAAACAAGAACTTTCTGTTGGCCAAACATTTTTAAACACCTCTATCAAAACACCAACATAATTTAGAGAATGCTGCAGCATTTTGTAGCCATCCTGAAAGAGAAGGTATATGAACTCTAAAGGAGGAAGGGGATGAAAAAAATAACAAACCAAAGAAGTTAAACATTCCAGGAATTATCCTAAACACTAACTATCAGCTGATTTTGAATTACGTAAGTCCAAGATAATAGCAGAATATTTTGAAATGAACCTGAAATTCTATATGTCTGCTCTGTGTTTGCAGATGGCTCAAATAAAACTGCTTCTAGGTATAAAAGATAAAGGGATGGTTGTTCTTCACTTCCAAAATGAAACTGTAACTGTATAAGTTTTAAGAGGTGATAGTCTGTATCACACCTCTAATTTAAACATTTTTCAAGTGTTTCTGTTACCAAAATGAAAATATTATCAGGGGCTTTAATACAGCAGTGTGAAAAGAAAAATTAAACTAGGAAATGATCTTTTGATTCAGCAGTTGGCATTTAAAAATACTGAGACAAACTAACCTACAGAATTTGAAGACAAAGTTATCCCCCTCCTTACCTATTCCTGAAATTGCCAGGAGTTAGATTAATTACACAAAGGCCTCTGCAAGGCATCTTGTCCCAGACAACACCTCCCACTTTGATTATTGTTGGTATCAAACTTGCTAATGGTGCATTCAACTCCTGCATCCAGACTGGTGATAAATACATTGAACAGGACTGGCCCTAGAATTGAGCCCTGAGGGTCCTGTGGCCCCACTCACCACAACCTTTGAGCGCTGCCCTTCAGCCACTTCATCAGCCAAGCACATCTTGAACCTACTGAACAATTTGTCCAGAAGGACAGTATCAAAAGCCTTACTAAAATCCAGGAAAAATACAGCCACCACCTTCCCTTCACCCACTGGGCAGGTGACTTTCCCATGGAAGGGTATCAAATTAGGTAAAGAGGAGTTCCTCTCTGTGAACCTGTGTTGACCATGCCTGATGATTGCATTGTCCTTTAAATGCCTTTCAGTAGTATCTAGTATAATCTTTTTCAGACTTTTTTCAGGAACTGAGGTTACAATAACAGCTCTGTAGACTCCTGGGTGTGTGAAGAGTTTTTCTTCATACCCTTTTTGTAAATTGGAATGACACTGTCTGGCTTCCAGTCAGTGAGGACCTCCCCAGACTCCCACGACCTTTGGCAGATAATTAAGACGGGACCTGCTATAACATCCACTAGCTCCTTTTATTGTTTAATTTACTTAAACTTGGGGACACACTACAATCCCAGCAAAATCAAAACAAGTACTAAATTTAAAGGAAACCCCAAAAATTTATTTATCTAAAACCCCCTTAAGGTGTACTTGCAGACGTCCAAAGAAGAAAGTTTGAAGGAGCTGAGGTTGTGTAAATAGAAGAGAACAAGAGAAAAGAGTACATATGACAAATATGACTGCAGCCTTCAAATACAAAATCGGTAACCGTAAAGAAATGAAACTAATGGAAAGTTTTTCTTCATTTCCACATCAGGCTGAAGGATGAAGACAGGATATTTTGACTAATGGAAGAAAAATTTCCTAATGATAAGCATCAGAAAAGACTGTAGCTGTAAAAAAATGTTTTATTAATAGTGGATCTGGGTCTGGATAGAGAAACAGAACACATCAGTCTTCCAGTCTACACTTCTGAACTTCTTATTGAGCAAAAAGAGTTGGATAAACATTAACAGCAAGTTTAAAATGCAGAGATCACAGTGCAGACACCATGGGCGAAGCGCTGTCGTTTCTCCAGCTATGGCTCAGCCCAAAGCTGCAGCCAGTTTCGTACAGCACTCTTCACATGGCTGGGGAACAGGAAACCAGTGGGGCTGGTGTCACCAAATTGTTACAAGCAGAAGTACTCCCCAGGTGCTTTCTGGAGTGGGAATTCTGTCTTCTCCTCACCCACATGGTACCGTCTAAGTTCTAGTGCCATTAAATGACAATAATTGACCTTATTCTCTCATCTAGCAAATGCTTTGGCCTTTTTTAGCCCCTACATTCACAACAGTTTTTAACTTCTCCTTCAGCACTGTGAGGGTCCAGCATCCATAATACCAGTATCAGATTCCCCTTTTTATTAGCTTCACCTGGACCTCACTGACTATAGCCATACCAATAAACTAAACGGTGCCAGTTTACTCTGCAAACGTATTCAAGCTCTGAAACTCAACAGATGAATTTTTCACGTTGCTAAACCGTTTAAAAACTCTTGGAACTACTTTGGTCAACCAACTTCTTCTCTCCCAAACAACTCAGGCACAGTTTGGGAGCTCCTTTGGGGCAGATAACATTCCCAACAGGCAACTTCAAACCACCCTTTGCTCTTGGGAAGCAAAAAGAGCTTAACGGTGAGTGTGTGGGAATGTCATGTCAAGCGGCCTTGGTGTCAGAGAGCAATCTGATAACATTTTATGCACTCCTACAGCTACACCCACTGCCCCGTGAGGCCCCAAGTAAGGACATCATTACTGATGGCAGCTGGAAAAGGAGCTGTTACACTCAACAACTGTGAATAAACAGTAAAAAATGGTACATTTCACCTTGAAGAGTGGACTCTTCAGGATGAAATAATTATTTTAATTCCCACTGCAGACCCCGGTTCCTACCATAAAAGGAGGAAAAAGTCATTGGCTGCAACTCTGTCTTGAAACTCTCTTCTCATGCAAATGGTGTCTAGATGATGCAATTACTCCAATCTAAGTAAAAATTATGTCTTTATAGTCATAAGAACATTGAACAGCTATGGAAAACAATTAATCCAGCTCACTCAGTGAATGAAACACATTTTTGAAAAAAAAAGAAAGGATATTTTTAGACTCTGAAGGCCTGATTTGAACCAGGAGAGCCCAAGATATTCCAGGTAAAACTGGTATTTCATGAACACAATCACGCCTTTTACTTTAGGAAATGGTGTAAGTTAAAAGTGAAATGGTAATGCTCACTTCAGGTTTCCTCAGGATTTTGTCAATTTAAGTCGTTTACATGACATAAGGTTTCTTGTGTTGAATTGCAGTACAACTGTTTACTCAAGTGGCAGTAGCATACCTTGTGATAAATTAAATGGACATTTATCAAAGGTAAGTTGACAGGTTTAAATGTTAAATGTAAGCACAGTAAGACAAGTACAAATAGTTTCTACCTGGAGGTTACATATCTAAATCACTGGAGAGATATTTTAATTAACTTCTGCACAATAAAGAATGTTTGCTTTCTAAATTATTGAACACTTCCTGAGAGAGGAAGATACAAAATGTCATGCAATATATTTTAAGTAGAGCTTACACATAAATGAAAAATTGAAAATGCTTCTTCCCATACAACACAGGCAAGAAAGAAACAAATACTGTTTAGAAATATAAGTTTTGGAATCAATATTTAAAGTTAAATTAAATGAAAAACTAAAGAGAATTATGCCAGAGAGGGGCATAATACGTGGATAGATGGAGGTTTGTTACTTTATCTCACTTTACTCTTAATCCACTAAGTTATGATCTAATGACACAAATGAGTAGCTTCCCCAGGTTCTGAGGTGATTCTGAAAAAGCCTAAAAGATGAAGACATAACAATAGTCAGTGGTAAACACAAAGAAAATGCATCTCCGGTAGGAAAAAAATAGGTTTTTATATATATATATATATATAATAGTTATATATACATTTCTTTTGTTTCTTAAACCCCTCTAGTCTTCCTGCCTTACTAACAGTAATTTTAAAGGTAAAAAGCTGGAAAACAAGAGCAAGCTGCAAACCCGTAGGAGCACAAAGCTAAGTGCCTTCTTATCAACCCTTCACCTTTCAAACCACTGAAGCATTTGGACATTTAAAATGCTAATAAAAACTAAAATGTTTTACTCACAGTTAAAACCAGGTTCAATAGTTTTTGCAGCTTCAAGACTGTTTATCGTAATCTGAAAGATGATGTGCAGCAGCAGAAATGATAGACTGGTGAAACACAGAGATTTCAATAATCGTCCTGTATGCCCTAAAAGACAAAATATACGTACATATAATAGGTGAATTTCCAAACATTGCTTAAAGATTTTCAGTATAAAACCATAAAAATATCCTGACCAAGGATATTTCTACCAGTCAGTCTCACATTAATCATGATTGTCCCCTATGGTCAATGTTATAGCAAAAATCACACTTTAATTATAGTTTGTATGAGTACTCTTTAATCACAAACCACAATGACTGCTATTGCCAATTTTCCCTTTTATTTTTTTTTAATTAAAGAAAAAAAGTTTTTTAAGTCTTCAGAGAGCAATTTTACATCAATAATAATGACATCACAATGCTTACCAACACATTAACTGGTATGCAGACAAAATATGAATGATACTCCTACTTTTGAGAAAATAAAAGCCTGTTAATACTCTTAACAAAAATATTACATGGGAGGGGGCATAACAACACACAAACTTCAGTTTGGCTCAGGAGTACAGACATACTTTCAATGAATGCTTTCCTTTGTGCCGACTGCCCTCTTTCTCTTCCTTCAGAAGTTTTAAAAATAATTTTCAGTATATACTGAAGAACCCTGTGCCAGACACATTTGGTCATAGCTCCTCTGTGATTTACTGGATGTCTATTCAAAAGCCAATAGAAAATGTTTGATGAAGACTTGGAAATGCCTTATAAATCCTCTAGGAAACACTTGGCTTAATCACAGGCAGCCAAACTTGAAAGGTATGAATAAATAAAGTAAACCATCAGTATTTCAGGAAATACACATCTTCAAGACAAAACTGAATTGCTGATAAAAGACAACATTAAATATCACCCTACCTGGCCAATCTGCAGTAAAAGTTCTACTTCTAAAGCATTTTATACCTAGATTTTATACCACCTGCTTCATGCATTTGAGGGTCATTTTTTAATTTACAGATTAAAAAACAGCACCGCTGAAATTCTTATCCAAGGCTGTAAATAAAGCCAAGGCTATGGAGGGCAAAACTAGCAGAGTATACCTGGGAAATGCTCACTCTACATGCAGCCTGTTTTGTTTATACTTATTCTGCAAGCATCTGTTATGAGCAACTACTAGAAATAAGATGATGGTTCACATTCTGTATCTAGCCGATAAACCAGGTTTTTATTCTAGATTTTTTATAGTTCAAGCATGTCATCAACAGCCTAAATAGTAGTTTATAAAGCAAAGAATGAGATAAACATATTTCAACAATTTTAGAAAGCAATAGACTATCTCCCTCCATCAGACTCCAAATTTTTGTCATAACACTATCCTGACTGCAAATTTTGAATAGCAAATGTCTGTAATAAACTTCTCTTTTCTTTTTTTAAATACAGTAAACAATTAAAAAAAAAATAATTAAAATGATAAGAATGAGCCCATGTAGGAGTTTCCTGCAATCTGAAAAGGAAGATACATGCACTAGATACATGTTTTGTATGATCTATTCACTTATCACCAGAGTTCACACAGAAAGGAGACAACCTGGGTGCCAGAGCATTACATCAAAAAGACTGATATTAAAACCTTTGGGCCACTTTTTATTCTTTTTCTGCAGAAGTTGGCCTGGTGTCCCGGCTTAGGACAACAACTTCTAAGCACTATAAAAGCAGAAACAATGAAATAGGTCATATTTTCAAAAGCTTTAGAAGAACGAACATATGACCAGCTACATATTATTAAATAATTTGTTCGATGTGATGTCATATGTAAAGTAGTCCAAGGACTGCTGTACTTTACAATTCTTTTGCAAGCTTCAATATTTGGTGGCTCGCTTCTTCCTCGACCCCATGCTCATGTTATTATGAGAGCCACACCATCAGACCATAACTAAATATAACTAAAAAATAACCTATCTCAAAGCTGGAGGCAAACAGTTTGACAATACTAATTTTGTGGACCTAAAAATTGTATCAAAATGTACAGATTTCAAAGACAATCTGGTGATTTATGAAGTTCTAAGTCACAAACTCTTCTCAGTGCTTGTGAGTTAACAATTCAATAGATATCAAGCAACGAGTTTTTCATGTGGAAGTGGATTTGAAATTTTTTGATAGAATGGTCTGAGTCAGCATCCAAAGGAGAAAAAAAATGCAATACAATTAGTCAGTGCACATTCAGTTGCCAAACTGTTGTGGGTCTATCTTTCAGTATTTCTACATCACTCTAAAATATATCTCAGTTTTAGACTTCACTTCTTAAAAGTTTGAAAACAAACACATATGAATTTAAATTGAACAAACCACTTCTTTAAAAAAGCCCTTTTACAATTGTCCTCCTTTTAAGAATTGTAGAAAATGCTGGAAATTTATTTCTTCAAATGCTGAAATGTTGAAAAAAGATCTCCTTCTGCACAAAACTAGGAAAAAATTTAAAGGACTATTAACACTCAGGATAATAAATAATCTCTCAGTGTACTGGTAAATATGGCAGGATAAACACACAGCTGGAAGGCAGCGAGGTATGTTCAGAGCAGGTTCCAGCATTCCTCAAGGGCTACTCCCTTCATGGCCATCAGTGGGACAGGACCACCATCAGATTCTACTGAGCAGGAGCCCTTTGCTTGCACCACATTCATCTGTGCCAGCAGAAACTAGAAACCAGAAGGATTTGGAGAAAAGTAAGAAATGTTATGACCCAGATTTCTAAAGTTTTGGAGCTACATCCACAAGTTGGGAGAAATGGGAGTGCTAAAATCAGTGAATTACCAAATATGTAATTTATGTTAAGGAAGAAGAAGTGACAGATTTGGATAAGGGATGAGTTTCAATTTATAGCGGGGTTTGGGTAAACCCACTTAACTATGTTTTTACTCAGATTTTTCTCTTTCTACTGGAAACTTGGTTCTAAATGACACAAAGGAAAAATTAACCATATGCTGACATGGTGAGAAAAGAGACAGCTGAAATAAAACAGAGCTTCTTATAATGAGAAAGAAAGATTTTTTTTTTTCATCCTTTAATTTTTTTTATTCTGATTCACTCTCAATGTTACAATTCTTTTGCTAAAACATACCTTAGCTGCTCAGTTGCCCTAATGTGAAAAGTCCTTGGGGACATGAAAGGAAGCTGAACATCCCACAGAGGAGATATATATTGTCCAAAAAGCTGTGTGGATAGAACAGACATGCAAGACAACATTGCCACAGCCAACACCAGAATTCACAATATCAATTCCTTCATTTCTGTCCTAGATGTGTAGGCTTCTGTATGTCCATCAAGATTAAAAAAAGAAAAATCTCATGGCAAGACACCTCAGTCTGGAGCTTGAGCGCTGGGTTCTGATTTCACTCCACCAACAACTTCTGAAAACTATGAATAGTAGAAAGGAGAGAGAACATTTGTCTCAGAACTGGCCTGAAGGACTGAGAAAAGTGGGTTTGCTTTCAGGTGTCACTGCAGGTGTCATTTCTAATGGTACCCAGTGGGACCACAACCTGGCATGTAGCTCTAGAAATGTACCCCAGCATGTCTCAGAAACACACGGGGAAGTTGCTTCAGCCTCTTTATCCCTCCAGAAAGTTCCTGGCAAAGGGCTTTCTCCCCTCTGATCAAGCCTGCAGGAAGCCAGACAGGATGTGAAGGCTTCGTTACCCTCTTTCTCTTCAGCCCAGATGCAACATTAAACTGGACTCAAGAGGGCCAAAAGCTTTTCACACGTGGAAGAGGAATCCATTTCTTATTTTTCAAAGGTAATCCAGCCAAGAGCTGGATTAGTAATGGCATGTCCCCCCCAGCCACAGGCATGCAACTTCAGTACAACTACGTGAATGTGTTCTAATTGAACTGCTGCCTCCAACACACACGTGCACCTCTTGACACCGTGATCGTACACAAAGTTGGAGCGTGCTCTCCACATTGTTTCCAACAACAATGAAAAATTCTTGTACATTCATGTCTAGACAGGTAGTCCTCTGATCTTTTTTGCTACCCTTTTCCCTAAAACAGCTAGAGTATGTTAGAAATTTTTTGTACATCTGGAACTTCCCCAGAGCTTCTACCAGAAGGATGTGCTAATGGGACATGGAATAACTGAACGGCCAATTGTCACCGAGACCTGCTTTAAAATCACATATATTAGTTCTTACATGGCCATGAGCCTTAGGCTATTACAAAGATGATATGATATGACATATGACATCATATCCTATCATACTGCAGTTGCTTGCAAGGTGCATTTTCATTCCACACCACTTTTTTCCCCTCATATCTATTTATGGGGCATGACAAAGAATTGGTTGACTCTCTAAGAAAGTTAATAATACTGCTAACAATTTATCTTGATTTTTTTAATAAGAAGTAGTAATAAGAAGTAGTACGCATTCTTTTAATAAGTAGTAGTATGCATCTCTATGCAACAGTGGTAAGTTCAAAGGCTCAGTATCCATTTGCATGCCATAATGTTATCAGGAAAGGGAGAATAGAGGAGGAAAAAATGGACTCTAAGAATTAATTTAAGACTGTTTACTATTCCAACAGTATAATCCCATCATCACAATCATACATATGCTGCATGGCTTTGCCTAAACAGTAGATTTAAGTGTTTGGGTGTCTTATTTGACATTTTTATTACTTTGCACAGGGATTTTTTTTAAAGGTAACCTTAATGCTGCATTTTGTGAAATTTGTTCGTTTGGGGATATTTCTAACATCTCTTTAGCCTTATATTGTACTCCAAACTCTTATAACACTCTCGATTCTTCTCGAATAGCTATGTTTGGGAATTTTTTTACACAACACTTTTTATTCAGATCACGGTAGATGAAATGCCAAAGCAGAAGTCATTTTTCATATAATCTCTGATAGCATACAGTGAGTGATAAATATTAATGTGCATTTATCTCCTGAACTAGTGACACTTCACTTAATAAAGATACTCTATTACAGCCATTCAGGACTTTTTTTTTAAATAAACCTCTTCATCAGTAAGTGACAAACATAAAACTAAAGAGCTCAAACTTCTGCTGCACACACATTCAGTCCCAAAGAATTTGTTTCAGCTAGAAACTGAAAATCTTAACTTCTTGACTTTCCATTAGGAAACCTAGCGTCACCTCAGAGCCTAGCTGGAACCAAGGTCCAGAGACAAATCTCCTGCTCCGTGGTTCCAAATAGGAATCTGTCAACATCATCTGTACTATAGATTGGGGCAGCTGGGGGCGGGAAGTTAAGAAAACATTTAATTCACAATATACGTCCTTTGGAAAAATCTGGAAGTTTTGCAGCCATATGATCCGCGAGAAAAAAAAAAATAAAAACATCGTAATTTCCCATCTAAAAGAAATCCCACCCTTGGCCAGCTCTGGTTTAAGTGCCTCAAGATATCACAACTAACTTATTGACACAAATGCAAGAAAAGAGTTCTGATTTGAAGTCAGTTTCTGCCAAAGGTTCAGAGGTGATAAAAATACAGTTGGCTCCAGCCAATAATCAGGAAAATGTCATCACTGCGTCCAGCATGAACATCAGCCACTTTGTCCACAAGTATCAAACATAGCTTCACACATTTACATTTACACACCGTGGGAAGTTTACAAGAATGAAACAAGCGCTGAGATATCCATCCTTCATTTGACAGGAAAACTTTATATTTCAGTATGGGCAGTCAGCAATACCACAGAATGTGGGCCAGTTCCCTTTCCTGAGTTCATGGCTACTATTGTACACTAATTGACACTTAACACAGCAGGACACCTCCTGATGACCATGGAAGATGAAAAAATGATTCAATTATGAGTTCTAAACTCAGCTGAGATTTCCAGATGGCTACAGGGTTACATTTGCAAGGCACACAGCAATTTAGCCCTGTCCTAGAAAGCACTTAAACACATGCACATCTTTGAGCATGTGAACAGGGCCTGAAGGGCTCTCAGTGTTGCACAGAAGGTTTATAAAATAAGGCTGACTGCTTCACTCTTAGGGTATCGATACTTGATGTGACTCAGCCTTAAAGCACACAGCTTGCAAGTCAATGGAAGCCAAATCCTTTTAGATGCCTCTAATGGCTCATTTTCTCTATTTCTCCTTACAGGTAGGCATAATCTCATTGTTTTCAACTCCTCGTGCACTTTTGGATGTGCTGACAGACAGTGCCCTCCAGTTTCAGGTTCTGTAAGAGCAATGCTATATGTTTGCCAGTGCCAGTTACATCTATTATTAAACATTTCCTACATGTAAAATATCCACTGTATTTCTACATGCACAGTACAGCTGTGCTTAGAGGTTTGGCCTCCTGAGTGCTGAAACAATGGGATAAAGCTATCAACAATGCTTTCCTCAACAAGAGGAAGGCAGTTGTTTGGAAGGACTATTCTAAGAATGAAATTTGATAATGGTGTGCCTTGTACACTGTGCATTTATATTGTTCAATGTCAAGCCATTGATCCACCAAGTAAAGCATCTGCATATCAGCTCCTATTCACTATCTTGCATGAACATCTTAAGTAGACTTAAAAAAGATAATGCTTAAATCATCCTGAAGCTGCCAGGAATTATTTTAATGGTTAAAAAAGTGCTACTGAAAGTGCTGCCATCCTTCCACTGCACAGTTAGCAGTACATCTATATTTAGACTAATAGAAAACGCATTAATATTTCCCTTCCCCCCCAAAGAGTATCTTATATTTCAACACCATCTTCTACCCGAAGGATGTGAGCTTACCAAAGCCTTAAAGGTGGGCAGACATCACCACTGCAAAAATACAAACCCACTTGGTTTACTCACTGGATTTCCAGCAGCAAGACAAAAACAGCAAGCATTAACTAATGCCATTGTCTATTCTGTACCTACCCAGGCCCAAACCTCAAAATGTGTATCCACAAACAACAGCTCGAGGCTTCATGCTATTATTTTAGCTATGTTGTTATGCATGTATTTAAGCAGCCACACTGAAATCCAGACCATAGAATTACAAGTTCCAGATTCAGAGAATGTTCTAGAATTTTCAGCAAAAACTTTGCAATGTTTGAACAGTTTTGTCCACGTTTTCCTGAAAGTATCCCTTATTCCCATGTGTAGCCAAATGTCACAATCTACAACTATGACCAACAGAAAAATTTTCAAATAAATATACAAAAAAGCCATGATTCCTTAATTTCAATCAGCTCTTTTTACTATCATTTGCTTTTCAAATTGTGTTATTGCACAGATGATAGAGCCACAATAATTTGCAACAGTTAGTCACAAAATATGTAATTACCTGAAAATTTTACATTACTTTTGTAAGCAAAATAAGATACATTTTTTCAGGCTGCATATCTGCACACAAAATGCAGGTTCAGTTGCACTCTTCATACACTTACCTGTTTTATTACATTTCTCTTTCTGCTTCTCTTTCTTTAAAAGATACTACAGAGCTCTAAGAAGGTAAAACAAGTTATTCTAGAGATGGACACTTACTTTGCAGGAGTGCCAACCAGACCTGGGTAAACACCAAGTCAAAGTCAAAAAAGTTAAAAATGCTATGTGCAATTAAAAAAAAAATTATTTAGAAAAGAAAACATAAAAGTGCTGCATAGCATAATAAATGTCTCCTTACTCTAACTTCTGGCAGGATTTCCTGTTTTTCCTAGAAGTTTTCATGCTCAGAATACTACTAGAACTGAGCTGTATCCTCTGCATCAATAGACAATACCATCATTCAAGCTACTCATAATCTCTGAGTTGCAAGTTTACACAGGCAATTTACCCATTTTGCTAACAAAATATTTTGTCAGACAAGACTCAGAACTTGACCATTCATTTTTTTTTTTCCAGATGATACTCATAAGCTTTCAAAGCAAATAACAGCTTCTTGATGTCTGCTTCATAATTTGACAGGTGGCCGTACCAAGCTAAATACAGGAAATAAACATGATCTCAGATACTGCTGCATATGAGCTGAGAAATTTTAAGTCAGAGCTGTTCTTTCACAAGAGGATTTGAGGCTTTAAATACAGAGCTCCAGTTCCTTCCCTTGAGGAACTAGACTCTCCATGTTCGCCACTAACAGATAACATTTATTTTGAATTCTAATTAATTCAGTCATTATTGTCTGTTAGAAGCAGCGCTTGCAACTTAGTTTCTTTGTTTCTCTGTCACGGTCATAAAGAGCAGGTAATTATCCAGTAGTAAGTTCCTTCAGCAACAAAGAGTCCAAACAACTACGAAGTAATGGGAGATGGCATCAGGGCATGTGCTTACATAGGTGAACCACATTTTCAAAAAAATCTGTACTTACTAGGAGGATAATAATTTTCTCCCTTGAATAGCTACCCACATTTCATAAGCAGTAAATACATGTGAAGCAGGGCAGAGTGAGTGAGGAAAGCTAGAAAACTATGTAAAAAGGACTGATACAACTATGGCAAACCAAACCTTATGCCATGATGTTTTCACAACGGAGTAGAAGCTGTGGTATGAATTTCTACCTTTGGCAAAACTTCTCCCAGAAGCTCTAGAGGCTGCTTCAGCTCAGAAAGAATTTTCGCAAAGAGTTTAACGTCAGTATCTCTAGCACAACATAATGCAGCTCATGACCCAGTTGAAGAGCCCCTCAGTCGAAATGCACTGGCAGTTCAACTTCAACTTTTCCATTTAAAAAATGTTAAGCCCTCTTGTCAACACAGAGCTGAAGTAACCTATTCAAGGGCATACCTTCATTCCCTCCCTTTATCACAGATGCTCCAGGGAAGCAGAAAGATGGCCAAGCAAATTACCTGTGGAAGAAATTTGGTTCTAAAAGTTTCCTGGTGTTTGAGAACACACTGTGATGCCTGTATGGCACTTGGGCCACAACATCTTCTTCTCTCTGAAAAAAATATTACTTTCAAAATGCCTGTTCCAGTGGGCAAATGGAAGAGGACCTGATAGCTTTCCATAAACATTTTTTTCCTTTCCATAACGTTTTTTTCCTTTCACAAAAATTGGGTGTTTTTCTAAGAAAATGAAAATACACACTTCCTAAGAGTCTAACTACGTTGTATATTCTGTAAAATTCTGTAGAGAAATAGATTGCAGGAAGTAAGAGAACTACAGACCAATAAATCTGATTCACATACTTGGCAAGTTGGTAAAAACTAAAACACGGCTGATAATTAGAAAGTCAGGTAAGGACTATATGCACAGGAGTGTCCAGGCAGTTACCATAGAAAATGGTACGGGCTGTCAGATCTGGGAAATTTTAACGAAACCAGAGAAAATGTTTAGAAGGATATTTTAGATGATGCAGGAAACTTAGTTTTTAATAAACTTCTGGCAAGTATTTCAGAGGAACAACCTTCTGTCAAAGGCTTTACAGGAAACTGTACTCTCATGGGAATAGAGGAAACATCATCTTGGGACATATCAGCTTTGGCTGATGGTAACTTTTGATTTATCTTTCAGTCCAGTTGCAGGAAGTCTGGGAGTACACAAGGAGCTGGAAGGGGGGACAGCCATGACAGCTGACCTGAACCAACCACAGGGGCATTCCACACTGTATGGTGTCATGCTCAACATATAGAGCTGGGGGAAGAGGGATGAAGGGTTTGGAGTTAAGGTGTCCAAGTTAAGGTGTCCAAGTCACAGTTACATGTGATGGAACCCTGTTTTCCTGAAGGTGACTGAACACCTGCCTGCCCCATTTGAATGAATTCCTTGTTTTGCTTTGCTTGTGCACATTGCTTTTGCTTTACTGTGAAACTATCTCAACCCACAAGTTTTCTCACTTTTACTCTTCTTTCTCCCCCACGCCACTGTGGGCAAGTGAGTGAGTGGCTGGGTGGGGCTTAGCTGCCTGCCAGGGTTAAACCATGAGAGTGGTCTATAAATATACATGTAAGCTGGACAACAAGGAACTCAGCTGTGCTTACAGAAATACTAGATTTCTTCATGAGAACATATCACAGCTATTGCTCAGTATTTCACAAAAGGCTTATACTAAGGAAGAGTGAGGCTCAGTGAAACACTGAACTCCTAGAGACACCACCAGTGTTTTCTTTCAAATGGTATGCAAAAGCCATTCACTGGAACATTCCTGCAAACCAACCAGAAAACAAGATGATATGTAATATCACTATTATATCAATTCCATGTGTGCATACACAACAGTTCTCCTCTCTTAATCTTTCTGTATGTAAAAACATAGCTGTAATATTGTCTGTTGGGTTCTAGGTAGATCAGACAAAGGAATTTTGCAGAAATAATCCACTACTTTCAACTCGAAAATGTTACCTATGAAGTTTCCTTATAAGGCTACAGCTCAGGACCATAAATGAACTGTCACATTTCTATATGAAAATAATGGTTGTAGTTTTTGGACAATAACTGCAGAGGGAATCAAACAGTTCATTTTCACCCTACTACTCTGTTTTTCATAATGGAAAAAAGTGGCCAACATTACAGCAAGTTGTGCCCGTGCTTGGAAGCTGTCTTTCAGATAAATGTATAGTTGGGTAATGAATGAACAGTGATGCTCTTCCCTCTTAGGATGGTTGGTACCATGGGCCAGGCATTTGCTGGCAGCTGTCCAGACACTTACAGGATGAAAGATAGAATCCATACCAGGCAATGACACTTTGAAATCTTAAATTGCTTCTGTGAACAAAATGAATGGTTGATACAACAAAGGAAGGCAAGGAAAGATAAAGAATTGCACATTAATACACAAATCTTGGACGAAGTAATTTACTGACTTTTTTAATCATATGGATTTAACAAACCCTAGAATAAAAGGGAGAACATTTCCCTTAACATTTTCAGAACTATTTTCAAGCAGGTAGAAAAAATTCAGTTTCTGAGAAAACTAAAACTTGTGAAAAGGAAACTAAAAAGAGTGACATGTCAAAATGGGAAGAAACCAAACCAGGTGTGGAACTGACTCGCAATCTGAAATATCCATCATCCTACAGCCCACTGTGAAAACACTAGAAACTGTGAACATAAAAGAAGCTAAGAACATCTGCATTTACACCTATACAAACCAAAAGTCCATTATCACCAGTAATCAGCAGCAGTGTAAACAGTTGTCCAAGTGAAGCATACAAGATTAATACTCCCTCCAAGTCTCTAATCTTTCTCAGATTGCTTGAACCAGATCTATTCAGTAAACTTCTCCTTTGTGAACTTCCCCAGTGCCTTTCTCAACCATGTGAATTTCCAGCACACATGATACATGTATTGCCACAAGTCAATGGCTCACTGTATGAAGAACATCCTTTTGCTTCTCATGTTATGAGAAAAAGAGAAACTGGTCACTATCCATCCTTTCCCCATCACTCATCAATTTGTATCTCTCAATCATACAGTCTTGCACTTGCATCTTTTCTCAGCTAGAGCCCCATCACACTTAGCTGTTCCTCCTGCTGCATGTACTTTACTTTACCCCATCAACCATCTCTGAACTCTTTTCCAGTTCTGCTAAAGTCCCTTTGGGATAGCGCACCACTGCCACTACAAAATACAGACACCTTGTGGCTTTATACAGCAGTACAAAGATCCATTCACTCTCCATTTTATTCATTTATGTTCACATCTATTTTCTCAACATCTGCTGCGGCTCTGAAGTAATGTTTCCACAGATCCACATATCACAAGCCCTCGAGTGCATTCCTAAAGGCCAATGTCAGCTCAGCGACCAGTGTTCTTTCTACGTGTGATTTAAAATTTACTTTTATATACACTTGTCCCACAAGAATACCAGTGGGGTAAAAGGAAACCAGTGCATTCACTGACTAAAGTGATCATCTTTTTTTTTCTTCCTCAGAGATGCAACCGAATGTATACAGGTTACCAGAGGCATGCCCTTTTAAACATGTGATATTTATCTCGAAATTCCAACTATCTCCACTACAGGAAATATCCTTCAAAATTCTCTTGTCACATCAGATACTTTGGAAGACTACAAGTTTTATCTTCTTGCTTCTGAATAAATAAATGATCTCAAAACACAATTTATCTATTCTAGTACGTGGAACTTACAGTAAGGATGACTGCCTAACAATGAATCAAGTTTTTCATAGACAAACTTATTTAATCCACACATTAAAAACTACCCAAAGGAAAGTACGTGCAGTCTTTTAAGATAAATACTTGAGTTCTTCTCTGTAGTCCTCTGGGATTTTATCAAGGTTTTTTCAAAGGCTAACCAATTACCAAGCATTCACTACAGGACCTTGGCTAAGTAATGCTTGTGTCCAACTAGATCTTATATATCTGGCATTTTGTCCACTGTGGTAGACATAAAAGGATCGGTAGTTTCATTCTTTCACGTACAGCAAAAATTATGGGAACCCAGCAGCCAAATGTAGTAAAACTGCTTCAACACTGAAGCTGAATTTGGCATCTGTGCTCTGCACACATGTAGCTCAATTTTTGTCCAAGCAGCGTTTCAGGATCCAAGAGGCCTCTGCAGTGGTATATGAGACATCGCTGCAATTCAGCTGGGATTTCTCACACATCTGCCTTTCTGGTAGAAGGATTTGGAATCATCCCCTGGACAAAAGGAGGGACAACAACCTCAGACAACTCTTGCAAGAAGCATTAGGGACTGGAATAGAAGACTGCACCATTTACACCTCTTCTTGTAGCTGCTTTTTAGAAAGAGTTGCTACTGGAGCACTTTTAAATACTTTTCCTTGTGGTGGGAAATCTAGGTGTGGAACTAGAAAGTCAATATATAGAGAGAGTAACAATATGGAAAAGGTATGTAAGATGATTGATTGGAATGTATGTACTACCATGTTTCACAGGGTACAGTTTTAGCATTATGCAAAGCAAGGAAGTACAGCAGGATATCTTACTGTTTTCATGGTTTTTAAATGGTTTCATGATTTTTAAATGGTCACCAATGTTGCCTCTGCAGACAAAACAACAAAAACAAACAAACAAACAAACAAAAAACCCACACAAGCCAACCTCCCAAATGAACAAAGGGAACATTAAGAGGCACAAAATGTGGAGACTATGGAGGATATAGAGGGTGAAGATAGTCCTTTTCTCTTTACAACTAATAAAAGTACTTTCAGTTCTTTGCCATGGAGTGTGAGCAAAAAGATCCCGCACTTTGTACTTTTTGTTGAATGTTGCAGGGCACTAGAGATTTCAGTCTTCAAAGCTCCCTGATAGCCTGAGCTTGGGTCCAATCTGAGCTATCTCTGGAATTCCAAAAAGACAAGCAAAGAATTATTTTTTTATCTGTCATACATGGTGATTCAAGTGGAGGAGGCAAGAAGAAAACATTTGTTTGGCTACGTGACCTCTGAATGTCCTCTAAGTCACTGACATTACTGAAGTAGTGTAGTGCCTAACCTGCAATTAGCATAATCTCATTGTCACTACTCTTGTTATAAACAAACTGGAAAGACTCAATAAAAAAATTTCCTAGTTCTTAATACTTAAGTTCTCCTTAAGTTCTTAATACAAGTATTTTTAGGATAGGAAGAGAATGAGTACTTTTTTAATATGAAAGAAATAGAAGCATACAACATGTTCATTCTTACATAGATTGGTTTTACTTTTGGATAACCTCAAAAATACTGTTATGAAATAAGAAACAAAGCTTGCTTCAGAAATTTTCATGGAGACCAGAATGGACATGCTTCAGTTTAGCAGTATATATGTACATACAAAGTTGTGTACATACAGAAGTACAAAACATAGATTGGTCACATAACTACAGGCGAAGTAGACAATCTTTTCTCAGCTCACAGTCAAGTTAATTATCTTACTTATATGTAAGTATATATATACGTATGCTGAGAGGGAAAACTATACCAAATCCATTCTGTCATCTAGATTTAGACTTAAAAGAAAACACTTTTCCTTCTACAGTTCCAGCATGGCATATTTTGGACACTGGAAAAGAAAAGATTTGGCTTCATACAGCATTATCTCTATATCACAACCAGAAGCAAATGTAAGTGTCATTTGGCTATGTTTCATATACTTAACATAAAATGAAAACACTTTAAAATTTAGTCTTGTTGTCTTGTTTTTAAATATTTTGCTGTTTTCCATTTTCTCATACATAATACTTTGCTAGTGGTCTGTAAGACTAAAGTATAACTGTGTTTACAAAGAAATAATTCAGATTCCAACATGGTATGTTAGTGTATAATAGAGTGAGGTCAAAAATAAATATATAAATAATAGAGTGAGTCAAAAATAAAATCATACTTCTGTGAATTTTGTAAGATTATTAGAATTCAAAAAGTGTTTAACTATTAAGGAAGGGGCAAATGTCTATTTGATGTTATGCTCCAGCATTCTAACTAAAGCACTGGTGTACAGTGTAAACAAAAAAAACCCCAGCCCTACAATCTTACAGATATATACTTCTATAATAAAACACATCTGTATTCAGTATAGTCAGTAGCCTAAGCTATTTTCCAGTCAGACAAATTCAGACCTTTTCTTAATCTACAACATACTAAAAATATTTAATATGAAGCGATGTTCACAAAGCTTACAAAAGTGGAAGTCTGATTCTATTTTTGATTGCCAATGTTAAAAAATTCAGGCTGAAATTCAAGTTGCTAAAGGAACTTCTACAACACTTGGCAAGAAGGATGAAATGCCACTGTACAGCTCAAGAAATCAAAAATAAAAGTATTTAGTTTGAACTTACCAAAGCTTAGGTATTCTCTTTATATTTTTTTCCATATGGCAAAGTGAAGAATTTCCACATTGGCAAATATCAACATTTCCTCACAAAAAAAAGCATCTGATTTTGTTACAGCCCATATTCCTCTGAATTAAAAACTATTCACTAGGAATTTTTCATAGAAAGTTACCAAATAGCAGGAAAAGAAAGGATGTTGGGAAAGAACACCAACAACACACAGCATCAGCATGCATCCTCCGAAGTGCTACTGGCACTTTAAAGCAGGACTAAACTGGCTGATATTATACAAGCATGGGGTTTGTGTAATAGGTGACAGAAAATCCTGCTACAAAGGTTCCAGGGCCGCTTGCTGGGGATAATCCCTGGAGCACATTCAGGGCTTTTTGCCACAAGTAAGTGATGCAGCCTTGCAAACACGTGCTAAAACAACCGTGTTTGTGTTCAAACACCACCACGGCAACATTTGATCTCTCTGTGTAATGGACAGCTCTCTCTGTAACGTATGTCTGAGCACGCTCAGGCATGCACATTTGCATTAGCATTACTTCAGGTGCGTGCTGAACCACACCTAAAAGCTGGGGTATTCAAACCTGAACAACATCCCACCTAGGCCCCATTGCAGAAACACTGCACACGGTGCTCCGGCAGGGAGACACAAATCCCCTGCCGGCTGCCCACGCTGCCCAGGACTGGTGAGGATGGACCAGACCAGCCTGCTGTGCCTCGGCATCCCATGAGGGACACGCATGCCCTCCCCTGGAAGCTCGGCTCTGCTCCACTGTCAACATGAGCTGAGTTTCCAGCAGTGTAATACGGATATTTCACTCCCTGACCCTCCGCTCCTGCCCAACACAAATACTGGGAGTGAGACAGCCTGCCATGACAGTAGTTTAACAGTTCTCTGGGTTTCTGCTCTCCTCAGACATTGGGAGAAGCAGTAGTCTCCTTTATTATTATACCACGTTTCCTTGTGTATGTCAACTGTTCCTTAGTTACAGAGAACTGTACTCTTTCCAGACAAGTGTAATGAATCTTCAGAAAAGGAGTAAATTTTATTTATTTTTTTTAAAGCATTCTAAAGTAACTCCCAGAATAAATGAACATTTTTATTTACAGCCTTGTCTGCTCAGATGTGAACACATTTCTATGTAGCCACCTCATGGTAGCATATCCTAGCCATCTTGTAATGAAATTATTGTGAACATATCAGCAAGACATGATCCCACATATTTAAGTCCTGACAGCAAACTTTGGCTTAGATCAAAGTACATTAGTTATTTTAATTACAGCTGAGTCAATCTCTGTTAGGTATGAATAACATTTGGCCAAACTTTTCTCTGTCTTTAAGCTAAAGGAGCCTCCTTTAAATTTTAATCTTGAACTCATGTTTTTGAGATTTACATAATTATTACAATTTTAGCTTAACTTTCACACTACCATCAACTCCTGTTAAGGAAAAATGAAAAGAAATCTAGTACAAAACAGTATCAGTTCGACCAATATTTATTTCCTAGACTGATTTAATACCTAATTACTAAAATACAAAGGATAACAGTTTGGAACACAGTAAGAAGTTCCCATTTGTAGTATTCTGAAGATGACATTTTTAGACACCCAAAGATCTCTGCAGAGACGTTTCCAGACAATATTGAAAATAATTGCAGATGTATTGCAAGATGCTACAGCAGCAATGCACCTCAACCAGCAATCCTCTGTGGATTTCTTTAAGAAAGCACTGTCTGGGAAAATTGCACTGACAGTACCACCCTCATTTAGTCACTTCAATCCTCCACAATATTTATTTATGAGCATTTCAGTGATCAAATTTACATGTCAGGGTTCTGCCAAGCAATTTTTTTTTTCCCCATTGCTGCTGCTAGTAAGACAAAGGTGTCAAATCATGTGCAAAAAGGGAGCACATCACTGTCAGGACAAATAAGCTCATAGAGGGTGCCCCACAAGAAGATGACAAACCAAACTCTGCAAGGGCTCTCAGACAAGGCTTCAACTCACTGCCAGTGCTCAGGCATCTTCTCTGGGACATCAGAGCATTCAGCTCTTTGTTCATGTTTGATGGCAACTCAGCGTCACCTTCTTCCCTTGCTTAAGGGGATTCAGATCCCATTATTCACTGCACCACCATCAGAGGCTGCTGACTGAGCCTGCCCAGACCTAAGTGCCTGCTCAGATCCAACACATATCCTACAATGGCCAGGTGAACCACAGTCCTGGATCACAGCTCTCCTCACTTTCCCATGCTGGAACCACTAACCCAAGTACTGCACCATGTCATTGTGTTTGAGCCTACCAGCTTCTGTCCTTGGGGAGCACAGCCCAAGGGACACGAATCCTTGTCTTTCAACAGCTGCGACACTGATACCTGGCAACTCAGCCTTGCCAAGCCAAACTAGGAACACTGCTGGAGATAGCTCACATACTGGGAATTTGAGATACTTGAGGTCAGCTGGCAGCTCGTCATAGATTTTGAGGAGCAGTGTTTTTATCTGGACATCTAAAATGGAGCTTAGGCATCTAATTGCTCTTGGAATTCTACCTTCTCTCCACAAACTCCTTCAGAAAGGTCTTGACACTTCACATGGTTCCTTTCACAGCTACACTTATTTATGGTTATAGGTCTAATGCACAAACTCTTCTTTGAATCCATAAGCCCTGTAGTAGCTTTGAAATTTCTAGAGCTGACATCTAGACAAAGGGAAGGCAATAAGAAAGAAATTATTCCATATTTTGAAAAATATTCAGCAGTCGCTATCTACAATCTGTCTCTCAATCACTCCCAATCCTCTAAGTATTTCCTAAAGTCTTACTAAGGCCAGTCAGAGAACAGAGGCAGCTCCACATGATTAGCATAATCATTCATACCAGGGGGTTGGAACTAGATGATCTTTAAGGTGTGTTTCAGCTCAAGTCATTCTATGATTCAAAAGACCCTCAAATTTAAAGATGACTGACACGTCACGAAGCCAAATTCTGACTTCTGAAGATGATCAGCAGCTTTCAGAGACACTTACTGATGCACCACTGTTCCTTTTGCAAATAAAGATACGTTTAAGAAAACATGTCTAGGTCCTCACAAGCATCTAGAATAAATATATGCAAGACTCCAGAAATCAGAAAAGGTCCCAGATTATTTATTACTCTCTAAAGCATTTAGATTCTGCGTTATAGGAAGTTTAAAAAAACCCAATAATTCTTCCTTTAATAACGTCAGTACCTCTCAAATGGATCATAACGGATACCATGAACATCCTTAGTGTATTGTCTGATTACGAACAATATGGTAACTGATGTATTACCATAACTGTAGGGCTTTACGCATTCAGAAGGAAGCCAAGTCTCAAAGCCTATGGAAACGCAGAAGAAGAGACTTAGGAAAGATTCTGTCTGGTGCAAATGTACCAGCAGGCATGTCAAGAAGGTATATTAAGTAACCTGACACAGTGCTGTTAAAAGTCAGTGATGTCCAGGGTTTTAAAAGGGTCTGTACAGAAGCAGGCTGTGAAAAAATTCGAGGAATGCAGCCAGTCACTGCAGAAGTGTATTTCAGGTTCAAGGATTGCAAGACAAGGAAGAAAATCTTCCATGCACATGTACGTGTGCTTACCTCCTCCTCCCCCCAAATTCCAGCAGCAGAATTAATGTAGGAGAAAGAAGGAATAACCAACAGCAGCTAATGACTCTTAGTCATTTTATGAAAGGTGAATTAAGTACTAGAAACAAGTTCTGAATAAAAACACAGTATTTAAATAAATAAATTTTTAAAAGGAAGGCAAAAACAGACCTGTGTCATGCAGAAAAAATGGCATGGTAAATTAAAAGGACCTTTTTTTACCTGAAAATTACAGGCTACTCAATGCAGAAGGGAAACTTTCTGGAATTTGAACTACGCCTAAAGGGCCTAGAAACCAGAACAGGTGTTGTCTGCTGTCCAAAATTACTTTGAAGAGATGACAGACAATTAAGGGAAACTCTGAGTCATCATCCAATGTTGCTTGCTTAACCATACAAAAAGAATGAGACATAACATGACCTTATTTTCTAGAACTTAAATGCTCTTTCTTTTACTGAAATCTATTACCTTCTGAAAGAGAAAACCTCCACACTCATTCTATAAAATCTGAATACTGTAAACAAAACATAATATACTGGCTTAGGAAATCAGCCAGCCAATCTAGACTGAAGCACCTCAATATATTAATTTAAGATTTAACAGGCACAGCTCTTCCAAAAAAGAACTGTAAAGCTGAATGTGAAGGGTGAACACTTGAGCTGGTGTGAATCAACATTGCTCCATTGAAGTCAACTGCACTATGCTGTTCAAAGAGGATGAGAAGCAATGCTCTGTTTTACATAAACAAGTATTAGCAAACATACCCAATTTTCTGCTGAAATTTTACATGCCAGTCAGACTGCATTTCTCACCTCCAATCCAAGAGCATAAACGAAATGGTTCTGTACAACTCTCTGTTGGTAACATGAAGACAACATTTGGCAGAAGGAAGCCTTCTGCAAACATCCAACGTGGGCTCAAAAATATTGTTGCTTTTCCACTGACAAAACTGATTTATCTTTAGCTACCAAATGGACTCAGGAAAGATGGATGAATTCTGTAATGGAGATGGAATGCCTTATTTTATGTCTGTCTCATTACCATTCTGTATGCTCTTTTTCTGAGAATTCAGCAGGATTTTAAAAAGGGGAACACTTTCACTTAAATAACCCCTATTTTTAAGAGGTTTTTTGCATTTTTTGCCGGGAAGCATTTCAATCAGCTTGTCTTCAAACTCCAGGACATTCAGATAAGCGAGAAACTAACTAGTAAAATACCTCTAAAAGTAAATACCAGATTTGTAACTTCAACAGCCTCCTTTCTTTCAGATTCCTAACAGCCATGCTCTGAGTCCTAAAGGAGGTTCATATCATCACTGCTTAGAAGAACAGCAAATCTCCTGCTCCCACCATGAACAGCTTGGGAACCAGAGTCAAGTTTTGAATTGCACTGGTCCAGTCTTGGAAAAATAACTAATGTGGCCAGCAATGCAAATGACCTAGCTTCTATCACCAATTCTACTAATTTTAAAAAAATATAAAATCTATAATTATCCTATTTTCCTGTCAGGCAATAACTACCTATGCTACAAAATAAAATGTACAAAGTCCTGCAAACACAAGCAGCAGGAGAGCAGTGCAGGAAGCAGGACTCCGAGTCTCTGATCCACATCATGACCACAACAGACAGGAGACCACCCTGGAACAGGGGAGCACAGAGGGACAACTGAGACCCTGAACAGGGCAGGAGGAGAGGAGGGAGAATAACTCATGTGTTTGCTGCAGGCCGTTGCTCCCAATCAATGTCTTGTTTCCAAGAGCTCAGTCATGGCACCACTGGAAATCTGTTCTTTGTGAGTAGCTGAATGCAAGGACAAAACTAAATTTGGTGCACATTTTTAAAGTAGTATTGTTCCCAGATATTTAGCAACCCTCTTTCTTTTTCATTAGATGTGCCTATATTTTTGGCTGCCTGTGTGTGTTTACAGGCTTCCCTTTCACATTTCCTGTAATGCTCATCACAGTAAAATAATGACCAGGTTCTCTCTTATTCTTTGATTCCTTTGTGAACCAAAACAGTTTTAATCATTTCCTTAACTTAGACTTTGCTGAGAGTCACCTAGGTACAGCACACACATCTGAGCAGGTCACTGACTCCTGACACAGGGTTTAACCTTCTGCTTCCTACCCCACTCTCTGTAACCTTCTGCTTCCTACCCCACTCTCTGTCCCTCCTATTTGTAAGGAAGCAGCTTGGAGCTTTGAATATGCCTTTGTGTGAGTAGGCTTCCTGCCTAAGGAAGTAGCATCAGTTTCAGCTGAGGTTTCAAGGCACTCCACTGTGAATAACAGTACAGTTTGAAACACGCCATGCTGTTTCGCCTGGGTTTGGCTGGGACAGTTCATTTTCTTCTAAATAGCTGTGTTTCGGATTTAGTGTGCCAGTGAGCAGGTGCACAAGAAGTTTGGGAAGGGAAGCACAGCCAGGACAGCTGACCCAAACTGGCCCAAAGGATATTCCATACCACAGAACGTCATGCTCAGTATATAAAGTGGAGAGAGTTGGCCAGAAGATGCAGATTGCTGCTTGGGAACAGGCTGGGAATCAATCAGCAGGTGGCGGGCAATTGTTTTGTGTATCACTTGTTTCTCTTGGGTTTTATTCTTTTCCTATTATTATTATTATTATTATTGCTATTATTAATATGACAAGAACTATATTTAACAATATATATAACAATATAACAATATAACAATATATAACAATAATTATTATTAAATTTTACTTTGTTTCAGATATTAAACTCTTCTGATCTCAATCCACAAGGTTTACCTTTTTTTCCCAATTCTCCTTCCTGCTGGAGGATGGGAGTGATGCATGACAGTGAGCGAGCAGCAGTGTGGGTTTTAGGTTAAACCACAATGCTGTTCTATCCTTAGGAGAACTTGAAAAAAACCCCCGAATACTGTGGCAGAGTATATCATTGTGAAATCCAGGTGGGCTTTGGTTTTAGGTTTATATCCTAGGATGGGTGTCACTGCGCAGTCAGCATTCAGACCTAGGAGTTATTGTTCTCATAACAAATACAGAAACACGGCACTGAATTGTCTTCAGAAAAGCCTGATCACTTGCAGTGCTGGTTTGATTTTGCGCTACTTTTCCACTTTTCCCTAGAGTGGAAAAAAAGTTACGGGGTGGGAGGGAGGTCAGAAAACTGTCAGGAAAACTGTCATGGAATTATCTGACGCATTGTTTGCCAAAGGGCTGAAGTAACTGTCCAGGTTATAGGACGCCTGATCATCTGTCAGGTTCAGACTAGAACTGACTGGAGTCAGTTTGGTGTCTACCCTCCATAATCACTTTTATATATTTCTTAAAGCACCAACCACCTCACAGGATTTGCTGTGAGGATTTTCCTCTGCTTAAAATTAGTGAAATACTTTTTCAGACACTACTGTTATTTCCTGTAGTACTAAAACACAAAACTATCTTAAAGCACTTAGAAGAAGATTAATTGGTCAGGCCTGGTTAATTTATTAATAATAATCATGGGTTTGGTCTCTGGATGAGAAGCTCATTTTCATTTTTGTCATCTGTTGGACATCATTTGTTTGAGTTGGCTGTAACCTGGTATAAGAGTGACTCATGCCCTGAGAACCAGAGTCTCCACAGAGTTAAGTATTCTCATTCTCTCTCCATTCCTGAAAAAGAATTCTTGCTTTGTGACCATGTTCCTCACTGCCTTGTCCAACATGTTTATGGGGCAAGGTGGGGGTGTGTTTGTTTGTTTTATTGGTAGTAGTATCTTGGGTAAGGTACATAGATTTTAAGAAAAGATACAGACCTCAGTAGCAAGCTCTCTGGCAAGACAAACCTGGCCCAAAAGAGTTTTTAATCAAAACTGCCAAAGGATGGACAAAGATACACACAAAGAGGCTGCTGGCAATATGGTTATAATTTATTAATGCCACTGTAACAGGAATGATGGCTTTGTCTCCATGCATGTACACTTGACAGACTTACACCTCCATTAACAAAAATTTTTAAAAATTAAAAATTAATTCCTTTATTGCCGGCACATATAGCCATGTTGCCATCCCACCTTTTTAGGGCCTTCTTGAATTACAATGCAGCACTAGGTTATCAAAGCAGAAAAGAATTCACTTGCTGTGGTTTTATGGGAAGTGCAAGGGGAGATAGATGACTTACTAAGCTAAAACTACGTGTCATCACAAAATAATGTCTCAGGGAGCGGGGAAAGAAGTAGATCTGGTTTAGTACTCTGCTGTACTGCTTGGTTGTGTTCTCCAGTACCTGACAAGGGGCCTGCTGTCTGCATTTCTCCCAGCAATGTGGCACTCATAATGCTGAGCACCAGTCAAGAAATCTACTGGCATGGTTCTGTGGCAGACAGTAAATAACTGATCTCAAACATTGGGTAGCTTGAAATGAAGACATCAGGAACATAACCAGTATTACTGAGTCTACCTGTGTACTCTCCAACATGAAATAACAGACAGTGTTAACTTCAAGGTGAAATTTTAAAATAATAACATTAGAGTTATTTAAGTACTTACTTCTGGTGACAAGCTGTAGGTGGAGTTTTTTTAGTTCGGGTGTTTTGAGTGTATTAACTTTGAGAAGATAGGTCTCATCCAAAAAACATTAATGGTTCACACACTTCCTGTAAACTTGAGCAAACACGGCAATTTTCAAGCCCGGCCAATTTTTTTACTCAATCTTATTTGGCTTAAAGCAGAGTTTATAATAAATCCTGGCAATACTTTAACTAAAGAGAGACTATCTCCGATGTATAAGCAAAACTGTTTTAAATGTGAGTCATCTGAAAATCGCCATATTCTAAATGGATTGATGTTTTAAAATGAGCTTAATAATATTTTAAGGAACTCAATCTGTATTTTAAAGTAAGACCAAGCTATTCTAAAAATTCAGCCATTACTGAAGTCTCACATACAATATAATTTTATTGCACAGCACTGTACTGAAAATTTATGCTTGTTTTTAAATGACACTGTATCTCAAATCTTTCCTCTAAATTTCTTTTTTTGCAAATGTATGCCACTGGTACGTTTTGGATGTGTAGAGAACACAAACAATATTATGGTGCCAGAAAAAGAATTTAAGAGTGACAGATAAAGAAAATGATTGGTCTTGCATTATTTTAGATTTTCTCAAGACCTTTCTTTTGGTTTTTTTTTAAATTCTGCTTCAAATTTTCAAGCTAAAAGTAGAATACAAGCCCACAATAAAGCACTCCATGCATCTGTACTCAGATGAAGTTTTGCCACTGCAGTTTTAAATTAAGGCCACACAGATTTCCCCTCTTTAAATATGGGAGGAAGCACAAAATCTGCTTTTTTCACAAGGACAAAGGGCTAAGAATGAGTCTAAGCCAGCACAGTTGATTCAAAAGAGATGAAGCTTCAGAGAAGGAGTGTATGAGAAACAATTTCAAAATATGCAATGGGCACCAACTCATGAACCTCACGATATTCAGTGCCACAAGAATGACAGCCTCGCAGGCTATGATTTCCCAAGTGGAACTTTACCCCAGATTTGGAAGGTCAAAGTATGTGCTCACAACACTTAAAGGGTAGGATGTGTGTGCATGTGGAAAAATGCTTTTCAAAAACTACCATCTATTTGAGAAAGCAAAAAGTGGTGGTACCCATTCCAAACCATCACAGAAGTCACAAGAATTCAGCATGAAAAGTCCTTATGGGTACATGCATCCTTAACAAACAAACATCACAGAGAAAATCCCCATATTCTTTCCTAATTCCTACATGAAGTATTATCTCCAGCAGAGCATCCACAAAAGATTTTATCTAGCACCATAATGAGTTTTATTGCTGAATCTCAATTATTACCCCTCATACATCTAGTTATATCATTTAAGTGAGAGTTAAGTACCTAAAAGCAAGCAGACAAAGACACAGCCTAAATCCATTTTGCAGCTTCCAAATCTAATACTCTTCTTTGAAGATATGTCTTAATAAAAAGCAATGCGTTTTGCTAGGTAGAGGAGGAAGTCAGCAAAATTTTAAACTTTGTTATTTTGAAAGGCTGTGAGAGACTTTTAGATCATTTTACTAAAGTAGTCTAATGTTTAGCATACAAATAATCATTGAAGCACTTTTCAAGCAGTCTGGAGTGCACGGGAGGGTTTTAGTTAAAATGTGAATTGTAGGTATTGAATCACAAATGTGTGTTTTCCTATGGTAAATCCTGTACCTGGCTTATCTCTGGATTTTTCTGCATCCTTCATACTAGTATCTAGTTTCCAGAATTATCTTATTTATTTCTGTTAATAATTTATTTGTCTAGATAAACAACAGCACAAGGAAGTACTAATCTCGCCACCTGAATACCCTCACAACAGTAATATCACGACAAGCTTTTACACAATTGTATATAAAACATTTTTTCAATACTGTATTAAATGCCTGATTTTTAAGTCACATTCCAGTAACTTATTCATTCCCATATGCCCAAGAAAAAGAAAATCCCCAAAGGTCACTAAAGAGTGCACATCCTGGATTTGCCTGCCAAACCTCGCCCAAGTTCTTATTTCATAATCAGAACATTGTCTCCAGCTACACATCGGTCATTTGTGTTTTGCAGATTTGGAAAAGGTTAAACCACCAAATGAAGAAGCTGAGGTTAAAAATGGTTTTCTCTAAACAGTCATATTTTTGTGCTGAAATGAAACTAAAGGCTTGCAGAAGAAAACTTCAAGTTTAGGACACAATAGATCATCTTAATAGCGGATAAAGCATATTTGTACTGCCTACATGGTATTTCTTCTGTATAGAAGCTCAGTCTGTCAGGAGAAGCAAAGGAGGCAGCAAAACCTCAAACCGGTTTTTGTGTATAATGAACCCTGCTGATTTAAGCACATAACACCATAAATTACCTCCTATGGCTTGCAAAGTGCTTATGATGCTGATGAGCACCAGCAGTTGTAGTAACAAAATGGACCCTGCTTTAGGAACTATTCTTTCCAATCATTATTTTCCTGCAAAAGTCAAGCATATGGGTGTATGTAATAAGAAGTGGCTTCCCTGGTGCCCACTGATGCTGATGTTTTTGGCTCAAGATTTAGACTAATTATTAGGGGCATTCAAACGTAAGAAAAACTTGCATATTTGGTGAAGTTAATGACTGATTTCATAGTCCCCAGAGAAGGCCAATAATTCCAAAACATGTTGCACTCCACTTGGTTTCAGGTCCAGATCATTGCTGTTTTTGAGTATCAGTGGAGGCCAACTACAATTTGGCTGATCCGCTACAGGAAAACGTCTAGCCAAAACTGATCCCATCTTTACAAAATGGAGATTTTTCTTCACGAATATATTTCTTTAGGAATACATTCTCTGGGTTACATATCTGAATGCAGAGATAGCTTGCTTAAGAACAGTAAAGCCAAGTATTTTCCAGGCAGTACAATAAAAGATCTTATTCCATGAGACCTTCTAATGCCCTCAATAAAAAGAAATGGAAGAACCTTGACCCCTAGCTTTTATAAGAGTGTATAAGGAGAGATTATCATTAACCTCCTATCCATGATCTGCCCAAAGTGCTTCCTTGCTCCTGAGGTCAGATGTCATATAACTGCAAAGGTGTTTAGGAAGCACAAGAATGAAGAAATTGATGAAAACATTCATAAAGATATTAACAGTACTAAGAAATTTCTGGAAGAAAATCCAAGTATTTTATATAGCTGCAAGTGCACTTATACCAGTGCAACACAGGAATAAGAACCTGTCCATTGTTCAATAACAGTAATTCTAAATTTTCTAACAATCTAATTAAACATTATTTCAGCAGTCAAGCAGAACAAAACAGAACCCCCCTCCACAAAAAAACCAAAACAACAACAACAAAAACCAAACACACCTCCCCCCAGAAAAAGCCCCCAAACGCACAAAAACAACAGCAACAAAACTAGACAGAAAACAGTAAGGGAAGAGGACAGAGTTTTAGAAATTATAAAACAGCATTTGAAAATCTCACTCGTGCTTCCAGCTATTTACCCTCTGGCTCATTTTATTAATGTAAGGTTTCCCCCAGGAAATACTTGTTTTCAGAAGATTATTATTGCATTAATGTCAGGATCTGGTAAGCAAAACAAAACAAAAAAAAAACCCTAACAAAAAAAAAAAAACCAACCAACCAACCAACAAAAAAACCACTAAAAAAAACCCGCCAAACCAACAAATCAACAAAAAGCAAGAGACAATAATAAATCAGTCAGTCTTTGGCTTGTCCTATGTTCTAATCAGTCTTTTATAACATTGGATATATTTTAAATGTGGATTTCAATACTTTGCCTTGACCTTGTAACTGTTCTACATTTAATGGTTTGAAACATAGACTGCCATTATCAGGTTACACTTCCTTTGCTGATGCAACAGTCTTCCCAAAACTACTTCCAGTAATAACATTTTTATTTGGCTTACCCTGATCTAGCCCTTTAGCATAATTACTTCTTATCACTGAGTCAATATAACACTCAAAATTAGCAGCTGATTTGCGCATTTTACAGACAAATCAGATGAACTGAAATCCTGATTTTGGTAGAGTATAGTCTTCCCACTGCAGAGGTGGAAGCAAGGGATGGCTGAGAGAAAGCACAAAGGAATGCAAAGCTATCCATATTGGCCAATAATTCTTAAGAAAACTCTTGAAGCTGCCAAAACTAAAAAGCTTTTGCTGCTCTCATTCACCTTTAAACATCAGTTAGACTAGAGACTGTGCACAAGCATAACACATTTGTACATTTTAAGCAGTCTCCTCTGACCTCTTAAACAGATTCCTAGGTATGTTTTCAGTGCCTGTCCATTTGAATAGCAAGGGAATACTCTGTCAATACTTTACTTGCTCTGCATAGGCTTCACTGTCTTGCTCAAAGATGAGCACATAGTCATCAGACCTCCATCTACCCAGAAAAGCTGATCCTCCCCTCCTCCAAAAACAACAAACTAAAATCAAAAGTTATGGCACCTAAATCTTCCGTATGGGCACGGTTAACTAATTTGAAAATATCTTGTGCAGCTTAGCAGGAAAGTTCCCAATCCGTTCAGAGCAATCCAAAATAAGCCTCTCAGATATGAAATCAGAGTGCTCACATGGGGATTTACAGATCTAAATCACAAAACAAGATCTTTGTCTTGGAGTTGCTTTGGAGCCAAGCTATAGTTCGGGTTTTGAAGTGGGGATTCAAGCCAGTGACTTCATAGTTGAGAGTCTAAGGGGTTGGACTCATCTCTGCTGAGTTTTTTGTAAAACTAAGTCTCGCAAACTAAACTAATATATTATTAAAGGCAATAATGAGGCAATAATTTCTTAATGTAAGTGAAATCATCTTATTAATACAAATCCCAGTGCTGCGCTTACTAGCTTGCCCAAGTATCTCAAACTTTTATGAAGCTCTTACAAAGCCTCCAGATCCTGAGGTAAGCTTCCCCCAGCTGAAACGTGATTACCTCCAGAATGGAATACCACAGTTATCTTGCAAATCAGAACAACACTACACAGTGCTCTATGCCAGAGTTAGAGAATGCCTGATCAACTGAACCTCACTGAGGAAACTCCACAGCCAATAAAGTAAATATAAACATATCCAGAGTGACCTCTAAATGATAATTTTAAGTACATGAAAATATTCCATTAATTGAGAAGTTGCCAGTAAGTAACATTCAAAACCAAATGCTATGTATCAACAGACTGGTCTCGTTCTTGAGTCCTAATGGTTTCCTCCTTGCAGATCTTCACAAAATCTTAGTTGTAATAGTCAAACTTGAAATCTAGCCAATACATTTAATTAGCGAAAAAAGGGACTAATGGATGTGCTTAAAAAATAATTGCCCACAGATTTTTAATAATGTTCAGGAATTTGGTGTAACTTTTTTATTCTAAATTCACTCCCTTACTAAGGTAATATTCAAGTACTGTGGAAGACACACAATAAACCCAAACTTTGCCTTTAAATCTAACTGGCCTCTAACTTTCTCTGCACTCTTCTATTTCCTGCCCACACACACAAACCCTCTTATTTAAAATTGATTCTGAAATAACACTGTGAGATGTGCAGTAGCTGAAGCACAGTGTCTCTGACCTATCCACCGCTTCGCTTTTCTGCCCCTTTGATCTCCAGCTCCAGACCACTGCTTCCAAGCAGAGACTGCTGTGAAAACAACTGCACTCCTTCAGGAAGGAACAGACATGTAAGGTCTATACCTCTTCTACATGGCAGTTAAATTTTCCTTTTAAAATTAATTTAAACATTTATTGGTCTAAGCTGCCAGTTTAATTAAACACTTTTTGTTACAACTCCAAGAGCTGAAATTCTGGGGCTTCAGAATGCCTGTGCCAAAATCCAATCTGCCGAAGCACATTTTTTTGTTCATTGCCAGCTGAGTATATAGAAATTGGCTCTGAAAAATAGGCCAAGGCCTGTAACATTGCACCGCATGCATACGAAATGCCTGAAGGTGCCAGCAATATGTACTGCACACAGCTTGACTTTACCAAAGTGCATATGTCCAAATCACCAGGTCAAGACTTGGAGTAAACTCCTCAAAATTAAAGCCAGAAAGCAATTCCTTTCTGTTGTGGTTACTGTATCTGTTTCTATTCCAGTAACATTAGGGTGTACCGAGCATTCCCACAATTGCGATCCAGGTTGGTGCCTGTTCGTACGTGTGTAAAGAAGGGCACATTCCTGCCAGTCCCTGAACAGAGTTAAATCGGGCACATTTCTTCAGTCTGCTTTTCATGAGACATTGCCCCATGCACCTCAGAGCTTTCAGACTGGCTGTCACACAGAAATAGAAAGGAATCATAGGCAAAGACACTCTGTTGCTTAAGTGGTAGAGTATCACAACAAAAATTTTAAAAAGGGGAGGAAAGGGAAAAAAAGAGAGAGGATCTCTCTCCATGCCATGGCTCACAAGTGATAAATGCACATGTACACAAGCAATGCAGCCTATTAAAATGCCCAATTAAGAAAAAAAAACCAAAACTGTGAAGCTAATCATATTTTCTACCTAGAATCACAGAACCATGGAATGGTGTGGATTAGAAGAGGCCTTGAAGACCACCTCATTCCAACCCCACTGCCATGGGCAGGGGCATCTTTCACTAGAACACCTCTGCCAATATGCAAATTCAGAAAAAAGGAGTGTGAGACAAATGAGATCGCTTTACATATTTCTCAAAATTCATCATCCCAGAGTATCATGGTAAAAAAAGGAACGGATAAATAATATGAAAAATTATTCTAATATAGGGAAAAGTTTTTAAGAAATGGTCACCCTTCACCCCATCTGCTCCACAATCACTAAGAAGATTTAGGTATGGTCCAAATACCAGGGTGGAGAGTGGTCTACCAAGAGCTCTGGGCACCACAGTCTCAGTAATCATTTTAAATATCATCTCTTTTCTTCAAACAAGGCTCGTGGGATCAATTATACAGAAGAAGAATAAAGACAACTCAATTTAAGGATTATAAATAGCAGTTTCCAGTGCTAACAACACACACATGCTTAACAATGGAAGGTAAATTAACCTGAATGATTGGATTATGGTCATTTCACTCACCAGACTGAGCATTCCCTGGAGGTGTATATACACTGTACTCACTGGCCAGCCTTAACCTACCACTCACCGGCTGGCCCAGAGGAGCCAGACTCAAGCACCAGGAGATCAGCGACAAATGACTATGCAAGGGTCACATTTTCAACTCCATTCCTACATTCCCTATCACTTGAGGATCCTGTGGGGAGGACAGAGTAGATTTTCTTTTATTATTTCTCCATTTATGCAGCTTTGTCCATGGTAAACTGTTCTGCAGAGACAGATTAAGCCTCCTAACAGCCCTTCACCCTCTCATGCTCCAGTAGCTGTGCCTACAGCACAAGGCAGGTGCCATCCTTGTCACATTCCGTGGGTTTCCTTTGGAAAAAAACCCCAGAGCATGTGAAGATGAGAGAGGAGGAAGGAGCTGTAATGGGCTCTAATAGATTTCCCAGGCTGTATGACCGGGGGTGAGGCTGAAGGACTCTACACGACGAAACCCATTTTCCCACAGTGCGGACACCACCAGTGTCCAGCTCGACGTAGGACAGACTTCAGCTCTCCTAGATATTGATCTTCAGCAAGCACACATGCTTACGCCACTTTTCTCATAAATTACATCAACTTTGGCTTCACCTGTGAGACAAAGTAAGCCTTCTTCCGTAAAGCACATGGACAGGAACTAAAAATATATAGAAGAAATGTACACCACAGTCGACCCATAAAATAATGCCAACATTGATCCATCTATGCAGAGCTCTGCTAGGGTAGAAGTGCTGCCTAAAATATTTCTGCCAATGCCCGTTCTCTAATAAAACTTTCATACAGAAATGAAAACTTTTCATGGTAAGTGTCTGCTTTCTTCAGGACATTTTTTACTGGAAATCCAAAATCCTACTGTTTTCACCCTGGTTGTCAAATCCTCAGGTTTTGGCCAAAAATATAAAAGTCTTACTAAAAAATCTGGTAATAAAAACCTGACAAGTGTTCTACGTATTGCTTTTTATCACAAAATTACAGATTTTTCTACAAAGATTATTCTGATCAGGGTAATATTAGGAACACTCCATAAAAGAGATGTCTGCATGAACATAATTACTTAGCAGACACTGAGGCAATCAACAGACTTGCTCACCACTTTTTTGTCAGTTCCATGAAATTTTTTGTGCCCTGTAAATGGTCTCCTAAGAGCAATTCTCCACATGCCATGTTCAGCACATGTGGAACCACTTGACAGACATCAGGCCTAACAAATTTATAAATAAGAGACTAGATAATCATGCAGATGCTCTACTTCACTTCTTTTATCAAGCGTAAGTTATACTGCTACATAAAAAAGGATAATGTTTGTGCACCAGGCCCTTCTTTTTTACTACAGAGCCCCTAATCCCACAGCACCTTCCAGAGCTCCCACACCTGGCATATTGTCTGAGAAAAACCATGTGTCATGGAATAAAACACTGGAATATCAAACTGCCCCATTTAACAGACAGATTTTTCCATATATATGAGAGAATATATGAAAAAAAGAATCTGGACCTATATAAGAGAGATCCATGTTAATTAATAGCCCTTGACAAAGAATCATCATTCTTCTGGTCCAGATTTGCCAAATGGCAATTATCTTTTCTTGCAATTTAGGCTCCAAGCACATGCAGCCTCAGACTATGGAAATAAAAATACTAAAATCACTCTCTTATAGTGCTAGAGTCTGCACCTCTTCAGTGAACAATTTTTTTTCCCTCAGTGTTTGTTATTTTTTCTGAGGAGAACCAGAGTAAATAACCAAATAATTTTAGAAGGACTGCCTGTTTACACCCAGTTGACTTTGTGCTCACCTGCTCTGATCCTTCTTTGGCTCCCTGACGCCAGCACCACGTTCACACCCAGATGAAACCGAGACAGTGGTTAGTGGTGTGAGACCAGTCTCCAAACTTAGGCACCAAAATTAGCAGTTCTGAATGTGGCTGTATGAAATTAAATCTCCCAATACCATTTATCAAGTAGATAAGAATTACAAGGTCACAGGTACAGAAGCTGGACACACTGCACAAATTGGGTCTCTCATGATCACAGTATAGACCAAGACCAAGGGAAACTTCCTTGTACTAGCCTTGTACTCAAAAATTCATTCCTTACCATCAACACACCAGAAACAAAATTATCATGGTTCCAGGATATTTAGGGTAATAGAATAAATTTTGGTCAACAAGGATAAATTTGGCTTATGTGAAACACTCAAGCAAGTGCTAAACAGATGTAATATATATACTATGAAATTCACTAAAAAATTCCATTTAAATATTTTTATTTGATTTCACTATAAAGAAATTCACCGCTGAAATGATTTCAGAAGAAAAACCAGCAAATCTACTCAGATCAGCAGTGAGATAGGAACTGACTTAAAAAATAAGTCATCTCAGTAACAGTCAAAAACCTAAAAAACCATAATTACTCAGTTAAGAAAATGGAATGGATTCAGTGGTCCCTCACAAAACTGTGTAGCATCCTTCCTGCCCTCAAGAATTAATAGCTACAGTTAATAGCATTTCTCAGTTGTTCTTGGAGTAAAAATCTACTCAGTCTAAAGGTTATTAAATTTCTAATGACACACTTAAAACTACCCCTAAGAGTTTTACTTAAGACAGATCAATAAGTAGGGCCCAGTACATTCAAATCAAGAAACTGAATGAGAATCTGAACAATCCACTTAGCAAAAGTTAACAGCCAAACAGTTTTGAATACCCTGACTGAAAACCACAGCTTTCCAGACAACAGAAATTATGGTAAAGACAGAGACAGAGCCTGAACACTGCATTAGGGAGTCTACCCAAGTTCCTTCCACAGTACGTCAGCAACACCTCCCTCTGCAGTGCTGCTAACAGCACCTCTAGAGCACAATCAAAGGTGAATTTCTGATATATGAACAGAGATAACAGCCTAACCTTGCCTCTGCATTATCTGCTGCTGTAAAAAAACATGAGGGGTATGGAGAGTAAGACAGAAAGCAGAGAAGCCAATTGCCCTAAGCATCAAACTCCCTGCCCATAGCTCTATGGGAATGTGTGCACATGAAACAGCCCTAACCGAGAGATCTGACTCTGGGGTATTGAAGAAATACTTCAAATCATTAATTGGCAAGCAAATCCCATGGTTTCCAAGCCTTGGATGCCTTTTTCAAAATCACCTGCTTCACTGAACTGGGGGCTATGTCATCACAGAAGATACAAATAATAGTGATTTTATTCAGGAGTAAGCAGAACTTTGAGGTCCTTGCTTCTGGTTTTAGAAAGACTTTACCACAATGCCTGCTATTGCCTCATGGACAAAAAATGTGGCATTCACGTTAGCTGCAAACAGGCTAAGCCTGCTCCTTTCCTCAGAAACTGCAAGTTTCTGTCCCTTTCTACAAGTCCGAAGAGAAATTGTAGCAGCTTCTGTTTTCTTGATCTAGACCCAAGCCCAAGAGTATGCAGAATTTCTTGTGAAATGAAATGACAAAGAACTATCATCAGCATTGAAGCATTCCACAGACAAAGTGAAGAACCCAGGAGATGGTACTATGTGATATAGGGTCAGAGCCTCTACAGGTATAAATCAAGAAAACTGTTTGGACTGTAACGCCTTACAAAAAAATCCCCCATTTTGTTATCTTAAAGTACTTTTTTTTTTCCAGGCATTTGTATATCAACTTGATATTTATCACATGCCGGATTCTGTACTAACTGGATGCTATGGAAATGCTTTCAGTGAACTAAAAAACCCCACATCGAGCCTCTGAGTGCTTTTCAACCTTCTTCTGATTGCGCTTTAAGGTCAGGAAGAACAGCTAATAAAACTGATTTATAGATTTAAAAAAATAATAAAAAAATTAAAAATATCTGAAGCTCCTGAACAAAGCTTTAAAATGCCAGGACTATTTCTTCTATGGAAACCAACTCATGAGTCTTCTAATGCATTTAGTCTTCCCTACTTTCATGCTTGAGGACTATGACAGTGACTAAATTCAAGGTGACACCAACAAGCTAGCCTTCATCCCCATCTTCATCCCCATCACACTACAATCTGTCATCATGAAAGAATATATGAAACTAGAGATAGTTTTGAAATACAGGATGGGGGAGACAACCGGGATATGGTAAAGAATGCATATAAATCTGATGTTTCTTGACCAGTCACCTACAAATACAAGGGTCTTTGGATGAAATCTCAGGGTCATGTTTATCTTAGTGAAGAGTGGCAGGTATGTATCATTATGTTTATTTGTGAAGGAAATTGTTACTATGCTGCAGTTTTGGACAACAAGGCTGCACTTGCTTGTTATGAGTAGTCCACAACAAAAATCTGACTCATAGAGGTCAACTCCGGTGTTTATATTACTTTATTTGCATCAACCCAAATGTCAAAATAAGTACAATTTACTGAAACCAGGCTCCATCACAAATTATACACCACAGAAGACACAGCACTAAATACACACAATGAAATACTTTCACCTTGCTTTTATAGCCTGAGGAAATTTTTATAATCCAAATATTTAAAAATAAAAAAAAAAAAAGGAAGGTATTCACATAAAAATCTCTTCAAACCAGATATTTTGCTTGCGGTAATTAGTAAACCAGAAAAGGAAGAAAACTCTGTGACCCTGCTGCCTTTCACCACAGACCACCAAGTATCCCTGGAAGGTTTCTGTAACCTGATGATCTGCCCCAAAGCACACAAGAGGCCGCTGAGCTGGGTGAGATGAGTTACCATTACCATTACCTCTGAGTATTACTACAGTGGTAATTACTGCAGCACCAGAGGCATCGAAAGCTAAGGCAAAACTGCAGAAGCTGTGCCCACGTGAAGCTGGTTTCTAGCAGGGAACAACAGGGGAATTCAAGATGTCCTAAGACCACTTAGTTACCAGCTCACTGCCCTTCTTCCCCCGCAGCCCTACAGGTGCTGTCCCTCTGCAGCGTGCAGCACGGACACCTCCTCAGACACATCCTGCATGGAGACAGGAACACAAACTGACAGACGTGGCCTGTCCTACCCTACTGAGAAGCTCTTCGTAACCCAGAGCACTCTGCTCAATGCCACTTGCCCAATCCGTGCCACAAGAAATACTTCCGTAATGAATGGGGCTGTGAAGGAGGCTCTGAGGGAATTTGTTGTTGTATTCAGCACTTCCTTTATGTTTACCTTGCAACAGAGGCAAATTGTTTCTCTTCCACTAAGCAGAGAAGTTGCTAATATTAAAAACAAATCAGAATCTCCTACTGAGACTTGGTTTTATTTTCTTTTTTCTTTTTTTTTTAACGGGAGCATCTTGTGAACCAAGACAAACATGTGAGGCTTGGTTTGTGACCAGCAAAAACACACATTCTAAACATCAGTGGACTGCAAGCAACCCTAACTTTTGCTACTGGTCTCAAAGTATTTACGCAGAACTTCAGCTTGATTCCATTATATTTTTTACCTAGAATAAGAGACTAAAACTGACCAACACAAACCTCACAATTAGATGACCCACTGTAAAATATGCAAAGTCACACAATCCAAGGAGCAAACAGCCTCTGCAAGAGAAATTCAAAGCACTTTCTATATTGCCTTCTCTCACGTGTGGCTGCACATTTGTGATTTTAAGTGGAAGAACTTTCCAGAGTGGAATGACTACAGAAAAATCCATGTATCCTGAAGAATTTGGAAATAAAAGGAACATGGATTTTTCTTGGGAATTAGGTTTATTTTTCCCAATAAACTAATTACACAAACACATAAGTGAAGTTCTCCTGGTAGAACTTTAAACCTATGCAATCTCCCTTTTACACAAAGATTGATACTTTGTTCAGTAAAGCACCTGCACACAATGAAAGACTGCCTTAGTGGCTTCACCTCAAAAGGACCATCTGAAATCAGCCTCCATGATTCTCCATCCATGCTAAATTAGGTCATCTGCAGCCCTGCAGCACAGTCAGGGCAGGGACAATTTTTGTTTTAGAGCAAGCAGCATTCTTCAAGCATGCAGCAATGTTCTTCCTCACATGGATCTCATTTGTTGTGCAGCTGTTCAGGTTTTCCTTACTGGTTTACTGACTAGTTACCTCCAGTAAGAAGTTCTTCAAATTTTATTGCACAGATACCACATGTAATAATATGCTTATTGTTTTCTATATTTATTCAAGGAATATGGAATTGGAAGCTACAGGAAAGCAATGATGTATCTATCTATGTAATAATCACTTCTGGCTATATTATGGCACTACTGATGTCCCACAGTCATGCAGGTGTGCCAATAAAGATGTCTTGTGCCTTTCCCTCAGGGCACTTGATGCAAACAACCTAAAAGCCCAAATGCATACCATCCATAAACATCCAGTTGGAAGCACCAAAGCAACAAAAAGCACGCCTTCTAAGTGATGAATTTAAAGTACCCCTTCTAAGTGATGAATTTGATGTTCTCAACTATATCTCATTACTAAACTGACTGTAGCAGAAAGTATATTGGCCTACGAGACCCCACAGCACCTTACACATTTTTGTAATGACACTATTATAAATAATAACGAACTATAATAGCTTAGTGTTTTTTCCAATCTAAAATATATATGACCAACCCAAACAAAAACATAGGGCTAAGTGCAAGTATAGTGGTAGTGATGGGTGCACTACACTCTCTGGAACAGTCTAATATACCCAACTGCTGGACAAGAGCATGCAGAACAGCCACAGCAAAACAAAACACTATTAAGGCCTGCTTCAGATGAGGAGATGGAGATCATATCATAATGAGACCATTTCTACAAGTACAAAGTAATTTAGTTTAGTGAGTACCCAGGGGATTCACAGCTAAAACAATTGATGGAGAGATCCTCTGCTCTCCCAAGCTCTGCAGCATGAGGTTTATCCTTGGTTCCCGTGCAATGTGAATGGCAACTCCCCTCCACCTTGGAGTGTCTGTATCGCAGAGAATATTTTAAGGACAGTTAAGCTAAATTTCAGAGAAAAGCTGTGAAGACAGTCACATCGTTTTCTTATGGCTAATGTGAAAAATAACATTCAGCACATCTATTCCAAAAGAAAGCACTTTTAAAGAAGGTTTTGTTCTGTATTATAAACTTACATAATGGGAGTCATTAGGTGACATATGATCAGCTTTATGTTTACGTAACTCATTGTCATCACAACCCCTCGTGCTTCTGAACTGGACTTGCTCTAGTAACTGTAATGGACCAACTCAGCCAGGACACTGGCTTTTATAATACCATCTGTAAACTGAGGATTCTGCAATTTTATCATAAAAATATTGATCTATACATTAATAATTTATGTGTAAGTTATACTGTTATGTTTACACATAGTATGATTTTAAAATCTACTATATTTAAAACTAAATCCTCAAACCCAGAAGTTCTTTGCTTTTCTTTTTTTTTCCAGAAGGAATTTTTAAAAATGTTCCACTGGGAAAGTTCTGTGCTCAACAATATGCTGCTATCAATTATTTAAGTACAGCACCGACTTTCTGGAGAGGAGGAAAAAAAAGGAAATCTTCAATAGCCCACCCCCTTCACCTGAAAATTTTTATTTGCTATTTCTTCAGTTTTGAACGTGTTTCCTACTGCAAACTCTCCAGCCCTGTTTCTCTGTTGAAAGATATACACTTAACACAGCAAGGTCACCCCACTAGAGTGCTAATACTTGCATTCCACCTACAATATCAAGCCAGGCAATACTCAAACCTATTGGACCACAGTATCATTAACCTAAAAGTCAAAGGCCCATCCAGGATAAGAGTCCTCCTTCCCCAGCTTGGAGTTCCCCTCACTGTGTGCCAGAACACAGTGACCCCAAAGCATCACTGCAGTGTATTTCCTGTCATTTGTCCTCATGGAGAGAAAGACGAAAAAGGGACTGCCCTGAACGAACACATAACAGTGCCACCTTGGAGAAGTAACTTCTCCACCACGCTTCTGATCTTGGCAAAAGGCAACTGCTGAAGGACAAAGCTGCATCAAAACCAAACCTTAATAGCAAATAATCTCTTTTTAAAAAGTTTTCTTTTCAAAAGCTTGTTTTCCCCACTCACCCCAATGCTTCAATATGCATTAGGGCCAGTGAAATGATGCCAAGAGGGACAGCATGCCCCCTTCAAACAAAGCTGTCTTAGTGTTAGCACTATCCAACATAAACTTTGTGACTTTGTACAACATTCTTCTACAAAATAAACTAACCCATTTGCCAGCAATAACCTATATATTGATGTGGTATTAAGAGAAACTTGGAGGCTTCAGCTGGGAGACAAACTGTCAACCAACCACTAATTAGTTTTTATGACGTGACTCATAGTTTAGTAATTTCCCAGAATTTAATCATGGGGCACCCAGAAAGATCAATTAAAGAACAGGCTCAGAATTTGTTAGAGCCCTGTGTGAGACTGGAAAAGGCAATGACCTCAGCAGCTTTGCCACAGAATTTTATGAATTAACAAAGAAAGGATTTAAAAGGTAAGTCTAACTAATCTTGTGTTTCCTTGCAGACACATTCATTGTTTTTACAAAGGACTGAGTTTTTTAAATGAAGTAAAAATTGAAGGGTTGCGTGTTGTAGCTACTGTTTATTTTACAGCTTCACTTACATGAGACCATTCTGTGTGTGACTTGAATTACACCATTATTTTTTGCTGTATCTTCTTTTATATCTCCCTCAATAAAAAGGGAAAAAAATCAGAGTAGGTATAAATTTCTTCAGATTCTTGAAGAAGAATAGTATTACATTATCAGAATGGATAGTACAGAATTCCTCTTCACAAGCACTCCCCCACAAAAAAGAAACCCCAAACCTCTTATTAAAATAGTCCTAACAACATTTAATAAAAATAAAAATGAAATTTTGGCCACAAAAATCTATTATTTCCTTTGTCTTTTCACTCATTTTCAAGCTTTTTTATTCCCCCAGCTTAACACAATGAAGCCTATGTTATTCTCCCTTCCTGCTTTCTACTATCAATCTTTTTTCATAAACTGAATGAAAATAGCAATAAAATGCTGAAAACTGTTGTTTCAGTTCCTAAATGGTTTTGCTCATCAAAATTACCAAATGTGATTTGTTTTACTTGTTAATGTTGGTCTTCTGTGCAAATTTATAGAACATATACCAGACAAGTACTGCATAGCTGTGATGAAAACTTCATTCTGTGTCTTTCTGGGTTTTGTTCTTCAAAAAACCTCTCTTTCACTGAGAACTTTCAGAAGAGGAGATTTAACTTATTTTCCTGGCCAAGTTATGTGAAGCAAGGTTATACTGCACTGGTCTGAAAAAGTGAGGATTTCTGAAGATCTACTAAGCCCTGTTATGATTATTTCAAATATTATTTAAATAATAAAACCACTAAATGTATCACGCTGTTTTTTCTTACAATGACAAACAGCACCAAACTGAGTCATGCATGTTACATATGAAAACAAGATAATAAAAGAAGCTTTGTGGGTTTACATTTTCTCATAAAAAACAGAACATTCAAAGTTGGTGTTTTGCACCTAAATGGGTTTTTTAATTTCTTCAAAGCAAAGTTAATCCATTTAATAGACACTTTCTTTGTACTGACTGTGGTGATGATGATGATGATGATGACGACGATGATGAACATTTCACGAGGAACGATGGAAAGGTAGGGCATTGGAGACTGGTTTGGGAAGAGATATGTATCTACAAAGTTACTGCTACTATTTCACAAGGTTCACAAGCCTGATACATGACACTGTCACACAACTCAAGAAAACCTTGAGCAGCTCAAGATTCTCAAACTCCCTTGGATGAGGGCAATGACTGTGGGGGTGCTGAGAGGGCGTCAAGTACTGTAGCAGCTCAGTTTTGCAAGAATAACCAAAAATTTAGGGAGAGGGATTTGAAGAAGAGTAGGGATGACAGAAAGGCGCTGTTAGCCAAGAGCACTTGGGATACAGGAGAACCAGAGTCAGGTCTCTGCTCTGAATTAGGACAGGATGTTAACAAATCTGCTGGTGGGGAGGAGGATGTGTTTTAAAGTTCCCCGCTTCATCCGGAGGCAGAACAGAAACATTTGAGTAATGAGAAACTGCACACCTAGCTCTGCATCTGCACCAACAGCTTCATTTTCAAGAGTTCACAGCTCCCTCTAAATCACATTAAGACCAGAGTTTAAATGCTAATTAGGGAGCATGTGCATATTAATTTTCTGCTTCCTTCTCTCCAAGAGTAATGGGAAAGCTTTTAAATGCCTTTTGTTTGGTTTCTTATGGGCTTACTTGGTTTCTTAATATATTACAGGGCACTTCCTGCACTGCTTACAGAAGCAAATTTCCCACTGCTAGTGGGAGTTTTCCCTAAGTAAGGTCAGCAGATTTGGTCCCAGAGGAGTGAACTGATCTTCAGGCTTAGCTACCCTGAAAATCTAGCAGAAAGCAAACCAGATATCATTCTTCTTCTTTAGAATCTGCTACCATATTGTATCCTTCTCCAAGGATCATCATCCAAGACAAACAACTAGGAAACGTTTTGCTGCAATAATCCTTTCAATTAAGGCTCCCATTACAGTGAAACAGCTGCTCACTAGAATACATCTTTGTAATGGAACTATTTATTTCCCAGAAAACATTTCTTTAGTTAAGACAGATGCAATAAACCAGATCCACGGAAGTTGCAGAAATCAAAGCAGTGAGCAAAATATGACCAGCTAAATATCCTTGAACTGTAAAAGGGGTGTTTTCTATGAGGGCACAGTTTATTCTTCTATGTTGACAAAAAAGCCCACTCAATTTAAAGTATGTATGGTGTCTCACTCTCAACATAATGTCAGTGAGCTACAACTGAAATAGCAGGATAAGCCCTCACACATACATCAGCAGAAAGAAAAAAGAAAACACTCCAAAAACTTTTGTCCTCTGTCTGATCAGTGATGTTTGTGTGGGCCTTTAAAAGCCCTTTGAAAGGTCTGCATCATAAACATCTGATGGACAATCTCATACTTATTGTCAGTTAGGTGCTGCTCTTGGCATGTGAAGATAAATGAATGAAATGCATCTTGTTCCTGCCTCCTGCTCCATACACACATACTCACCCCTCTCCCAGCCCTGAGCAGCCTGCTGAACACTATTTATTTATTTTATGAATAAGTCCAGCTCACATTACTATCAGTCAAATATAATCAGTAGTGACAAAAGCCATTATCACGAAAAATTTAATCCAAGCTTTAGGAGAGCTTGCAAATGAGCAGTGTTCTTGGTGACAATTCAGTCCCTGTGATTGCAACTCCAGACAGCTTGCATATGTTTCAGACAATGGAGATAGCAGGAGGAGGGGACATTGTTCTTCCACCTACCAGTTGCCAATGATTTGAAAATCTTCCTAGTCAGTTGTGCATCTGTTGGTGACCAGTGATGCAAAAAAATAGGGAAATTAAGAGAAGCACCTTCTAGTCAGATGATGGATAGATGTCAAGGTGCCCTAGAGACACTAAGAACCAGGATTATTCCTACAGTGGGACTTGATGATCTTAAATGTCTGTTCAAACCTCAATGATTCCATGGTAACAGCAGCTCCATATTCCTGTCTTCGTGAATGAGTTCCAAATCCAGCATTCACGCTTCACCCACAGAGGCATGACTAGTCCTCAGGCTGAGTGGAGTACCACATCTATACAAACTACACAGACATTTGTCTAGATGTGCTTGAAGACGCCAGAGCCTGTATCACTGCAGCACCAAAAGATTTCTCAGAACAATCAGAAATACAACTGGTAAACAGTCAAGACTGCTACCTAGTTCTCCTTTAACTCTTTAGATCCTTTGTAAAAAAAGCAGTTCATAAACAGTGTCTATGTGTCACACCCTCCTAGTTTCTTGTTCAGCCACTTAGCAAGGGTAGTTCTGTGCTTGTGAAAGGAACAAAGCAGTTGGAGCACAGATCAGTGTACCAGGTGACAACAGAAAAGACCTGTTAAATCATACAGCTAACAAGGAGAAAGGAAGATAGATGATTTCAAGAGAAGAAAAGAAAAATACAAGGCTGCAGTAATCTTATAGTGGAGATTGTCTCTGAGGCTCACTATGACATGAAAGTACAGTGCTGATCTGCAAAGAATTAACACCAATCTAGATTTCTACTTGAGGCTTCCCAAATCCTTGGGGATGCAGACTCTGGATTCAAATCCATAATAGACACAGGAGCATCCACAGGAAGTCAGGCTTAGCTATGAAATCTGATAAAAGAGGCCTAATATCTACCAATTACTATGCTCTAAAGGCAGTATTATTTTCTGTCATAATAAGCTCCTGTCAAAAGTACGTACTTTTCCATGTGTGAGGATGAAATTCAGAGTAAAAGAAAATAAAATCCATGCTTAGCACTCGAAGAGCAAATCTCTTGCTGACAAGAACCTATTTGAAATAAAATAAGGTAGAATGAGAAGGGAGGACACAGAAGAAAAATAAATTACGTACGAATTTTAAGGAAATAGTATCTACCTCAGCGGACAAATTTCTGATACTACCAGAGAGTAACTCATAGCAAAAAGCTGGTGCCAAGACACTGCAATGAGAAGTCAAGCTAATGCCATCACCTGCTTTGCTGTCTAATGCAATCCAAGGCTCACTTCTTAATGCTTCTTCAGACATCATCTGGTGTAGTAGATTCAGGATGTGACTCACTGTAGGACGACTGCCTTCAAATAAGGCAATAGAAGTGGAGTAAATGGGAATAGCTACACTGCTCTCAAAAAATTGCAGTGATTTTATTGGAATACCTCTCACCTACAGGTCAGCCATAATAATAAAAACACATACCTAATAGTTTACTGGCTTTTTGTACTCTTCCTTTATGAAAGCATAATAAAACATGGTTGTTTAACATACAGGACAACTAGAGATGAGAATAGGGAGGCCCAAAATGTGTTTTATGTTCTTCTTACTCTTTTTTTTTCCAAACCCAAGCATAATTCTCTAAGACAACTTACCGTTCTTCTGACTGTTGAACTCTTGAAAACAGTTCTGATGAACGCAGTAAGGCTCCAAAATCTTTCAACATTCTCCATCTCCTTAACCAAACCACCAGACAGTTTCAAGCCAGCAATGGTTAATCTGGCCTAATGTAAAATAAACCCAATAACCCTCCCCAAGCTACTCAACACATGGACAGAAAACCTCTACAAACCATCTGACTCTTAACATCTATATACAGGTTTTCTGGAGACATTGGGCAAGTGATTTTGATAATGTGGGTTTAGAGGCATCAGTTGGGTTATTCTACTTCCCACCATCACAGGATATATTCTGGTTCATGAAAGGACCATATTCCACTTCAAAATCAGATGGGTCTTTAGGCTCACTCTGTTCATTAGAAGCCTATGGTCCACCATGCATACACAGCTTCTAGACAGTGTGCCAGCATCCCCATTTAACCCAAAAAGTCCTTTTTCTCCTCAAATCCAAATCAGTGATTTCCCTTTGCAGACTGAAAAAGTAGGAAATCTATTTTAAGATATATGAGATGTGTTGTTTCTTTTCTTAGATGTGTACATTAGCATCAGTCCTTCTTGGGACTCAATCTGAATTGACCTTACCAAAGTATTATCTAGGTTGCTCAGCACAACCCCATTTCAGAACAGACATTTAATCTCTTTTTTTCCAGTAGCTTCAAGATATTTATTTATTCTTCTCTTACGAATATATTCCAAAATTTGAAAAAATACGAGTTCACAGGAGTTCGTATCAGAGGAGTTCACATGCAAGAGCATTTCCCCCTTCTTTCTGTATTTGAGCTAATATTCTCATTCTTCAATTTAGGGTCTCACACTCAGGTTTAGGAGGGAGATTATGCAGTCTTTAAAACTTTAACGTTTAAACTCCTTGGGTCTTACTTCTTCCTCACATACAGTAGTTTTTCCAATCTCTTTCCCAGGCAGTGCTTTAGCCTTTTTCTCTGTGTCTAGCAGTATTACCCTGATTCAAAATTGAAGCACACAGTCCTGTCTAAAATTTTGGGCATATCCAGATGATATTTAATTCCTACTTCATCCCTACTGCGAGCCATGTTTTTATTATGTTATATTCACATAGATAAACACATTTTTATTCCTTGTTTCGGTTTCCTTGGAAGAGTTTAAATCAGCTTGACTTCTGGCAAATTCTATTTCATCTGACCACTTCTGATCTCTAAGATTATTCCCCTTTTACTCATTCCTTTCAAACTGTGTATTCTTAACGTTGTTTATGGGAGTTGTTAGTCAGCAAGTTAGGTCTGGAGTTCACCTCTAAAAGCCACCTGTGCTTGAGATGGGAGTTCTAGAAAGATTGTTGCATTTTTTTACTAGAAAATGTCACTGCATCCAAATGCTTGAGCTCTTCAGTCACTATCTAGTTTCCCTAAACTTATGTTGCACTTCAGGTTAAGAAAACCTTAAAGATTATTTTCTGTTAATTTTGGATCATACGAATAGCGATGACTAACTCTCTCTGACGTCCGTAGTACCTCCAAACCCAATTTTAAAATAACACTGACTCTTCACAAGTCAGTAATTGTTTAAGAAGTTGTTTGCACTAGGGAAATATTTGGCTGTATGGTTATTAGGATCATTCATCCTCTAATTTATAATAGACCATAACAAGTGCATGTTGATTTTCTCTTCTAGTATTATCTGAATCCGGCCAAGATCTTATCAATCTCCTATCTCTTCATCCTGAAATGTAATTCTGACTTTTAAATGACTCTACTGTAGATGCAGATTCAAAAATATCCCTCCAATTTCTCTCCAATCTGCTTACCAATTGACAGAGCTAAAAAGCTACAGCACTGCAAACATTTTTGATTCCCTTTTATCTGTGTATCACACAACTTTCGACAGATCTCGATCAAGACGTCTCAGAATCATCACAATGAAACTTCGCTGCCTCAAGGGCTGGTCCATTCCTGCTGCAGGGAAAACAGGGCAGGAGAAGGTTCCTGGCTTGAAGGTCATGCTTCCTGCTGTGTGTAATGCACATAAAATTACCAAATTGTGCCAATGAACCAAAAAAAAAAAAAAAAAAAAAAAAAAAAAACAGCCAATTTAAAAAAAAGGCAATTTAACTCGGAGAAATTCATGCTTCAAGACAAAGAGGAGAAAACAAATTCTTGAAGTCTGGCTATCCTGGCTGTAACAGTTTGGTCCGTAACCGGGCGGAAACACCAATTAAAGTGTAGTGGTTTGAGTTCGCCAATCCAATTTAAGTGCAGTAATTTAAATATAGGCCTATTATTTAGGATATTTCCCTCTGTGAGAAAAGGGTTAGGAGAAGCAAAGCAGGCTCAAACTTTAAAGAATATAAAGAAAGTTTTATTGACAGAACTAAAAGAAAAAAAAGAAATAAAGAAAACCAAATAATAAAAATTAGATTAAACCTTCAGAAAACCTCTCCTCCCCCCCCCCCCAACTTCTCTTTCAGATATTTCTCCACTGCCAATGCAAAGACACAACATCTGATATTTCTCAGTCAGTTTGCCACCTCTAGAATAACCTTTCTTCAGTTCACTTAGAGAGCGGAGTTTCTCTTAGCCATACTATGGAGATCCTTCCACAAGAAAACAGTTCTCTCGTGGCTTCAGCATCACAGTGAA